>CANXYC010691767.1:0-15545 GCA_948193065.1 Aleurites moluccanus
TTATATTCTCTAGTCATTGGGAAAATATCCCATACGTAGTCAATGTGTCTTATTTGGGATTCCTTGCTAGGGAGGTACGTTATATTCCCTAGTGCACTTTTTGATAGTGCTGAGTTTTGAATTACAGAAATTAACCCAATCCTGTTATATCATATGTGTGCTATTTTGTACCTTGGATACTTATATGATTTTCCATTTTGATGCTTTTACAGATATGTATATTTATACATTTGATATCTTATATTGAATTCTTCAGGCCATATATGGGCAATTGCATATTCATGAGCATTTACTGAATCTATATACATCTGGATTCACTGAGTATTTTTATACTCATTCCTTAATGGTTTACAATTTTCAGGTCATTTGTGAGGCATGCTATCCATTGGCATCTCTACTCCTGCCTTGGAAGTTTTCTGGTTTCATGTAAATATTTAACTCTAAAAGAGTATGTAAATAATGTACAGAATAGAAGTTCCATTGTACTATATATAAGAGTTGGCATGTAGATATAAATTTGAGTTGCATCTTGATAGTTTTTGCTTAATGATGATATAATGAATGTATATGATGTGTTATATATGAAGATGACAGATTATACAGATATATGTATGTATTGAGATGTTGATGGAGATCCAGAGGGATCCTTGTATTGAGAATGGTTGTGGATGATTATTAGAAGTGCTGAATTTTTTGTTTTATTTTTGGGCATAGCCATATTATAGAGGGGATGCTGTCGAATTTTCTTCAGCATTCTTAAGCTATTAAGCTGTTTATCTGATTTGCATGCCATATAGTATAGTTAATTGGGTTCTTCGAGGTACTGGTAGCTTATGCAACACCCGTACCCTAGGACCGTTGCGACTCCCGGGTTGGGTCGTGACATAATACTTCTCCCATTCTTTAATGGATGAGATTTTTTTTGGACCTTTTCTTTCAGACCTTTTTTGTTGTAACTTTAAGGGTTATTTTCATATCTAAGCCTTCTTAGAAAGATTCCAATTTTTCACATATGGATATTTCAATTTTCATTATAAATATGAAGGTTCCCCTTCAGCTTAAAAAACATAACAGAACAATCATATTATTTCTCTTTGATCTCTAACTGATTTTTTAAATTCTCTTAGAATTAATGAAAGACTTATTCTAGCTTATGTAGCTTCAAAATTAATTATCTTTGAATTACTTTTAGTTTTATTTAGACTAGTCTCCCTTTGAAAAAGTGAAACTTCAATACGAAATGGTCCTTAGGCCTCCGCCTCCTCCTAAGTCAAAGAAAAAGGTACAAGTCTTTTAATTTATTTCTTACAAATATTTTAATTCATCTCTTTAATTTAATTTTTTTTAATTTATTTAATTTAAGATATCTTAAATTGTCATAGTTTAAGGTATCTTAAATTATTCTGCTATTTTATTTGTTCAATTTAAAACATGTTAATTGATTTATTATTCAATTATTTTATTCATTTAATTTAGGGCATCTTAAAATACTCTTATTCTACCTTTCTTTTAATTTAATAAAATATTAAATGAATGAAATATGATACATCATATCTAAAATTAGACCTAATTTCTTTGCAAAAAGGAAGAACTGCGTGAATTTTAATATTTATTTAAGGATACGCAAACATAATTATTCCAAGTATCAAATCCAATTAAAATAAAAACAACTTTTCATTCTTCTTTTTGTGTAATTTGGTTTTATTTGTTCTTTTAGCTTAGTTTTAGAAATATGTGATCAACTTAAAACCTATAAGAGTTAAACTTGATATCCTTTATTTATTTAGTTTTTCTTGTAATAATTTAATTAGCTTATTTTTACTGGTTTATTTTTATTTATTTTACCTTATTTTTTTATTATTTATTTAAATTTCAAATTTATTTATTTCTTTTCATTCATATAAAATGTTATTCTTGCAACTTTTTCATAAAAATAAAATATTTTTCAAGTCATAATTAAATTAAAAGTTTAGTTTGAGTTACTTAAAATAAAAAATATAATCCCTAAATCTAATTGGATTAAAAGATTTAGTGTTCTTTTCATTAGAATACAAAAGAAGTCAGAATGAGTTTTTATCTTAAATTTTTCTAAACAAAAATAACTTAGGGTGGTAACTCCTGAGTTATTAAAGAAAATAAAAATAAAAGAAAAAAATTTTTAAAAACAAAGTGACAGCCGCTTCTGCATGAGATTTAATCCAAAATGAGTATTCTAATTCCAAGCAAACTATACTAATACTAGGACGAGACCTCATACTAAGTTAATGATTAAGGGATTAGAGAGACTCTGCCAAGTCCAGACTTGGCCCTTTTGTCCCACCTCCAATCCAAGGACATGTGATCGGGATTAGGGAACGTGAAAATATAAGGTTTCCAAAACCTATAGTAAACCAGACTGAATATTAAATGATAAAACTACTATATGACAGTTGTAACTGTTATAAAACCAGACCTATCGCTCACTTGTTAAGCATAACCTGACATTCAGATCCAATCAATATCATTATCATAAAAATATTCTTGTTTAACAGAACATCAATCAAGCAGGAAAGTCATTATCCTCTAACTCAAACAACTCAAACTTTCAAAAAATAAATAAAATAAGGACAATGAAACCAACAAAGGAATCAACAATACATAACTCTAAATTTTATAATACCAACGAATACAAAAATAATTATATTAACTAAATATAAAACTTTCACTATTGGAGGAATAAATAGCAGGATTGACTCTACAACTATCCAACTTATAACACTTACTTGCAAGCTGGAAACATAGGTTGAACAGGAGTGAGTATTCAACTCAGTCAGCTATATAGAATATATAACTACCAAACACATATATTTGATTATGTTAATGTAATATGCTCATCATTACACTAGCATCACACTTTCATATAATCAATCAATACATCCCCTCAGGCACTATTCATCATATCAAAAAATTACACAAATCATCAAATCATCCAAAGATGAGAATTAGTCCACAAGAACCACCCTAAACCTCAATCTAGAGAGTCGATCTATTACATCCCGATTTCGGAACATGACGGTCCTAGGATGCAAGAGATGCAAGAGGCGATCGGCAACCGTAGAACCCAGTATCAATTTCTATAATCATTTACTATCATATCGTTAATCAAATAATTATTTAATATCTATTCTATTACTATGTAGTATGTATGTCAGTAATTTATTCTGCTATTGGCTATAAACATCATCATTATATGCCATATCAATATTTAAACTGCATATTATGCCATATATATATAATTTCAGACTAACTATGCCATTAATACTAACTATGTCATTATCCTCTAACTCAAATAACTCAAACTTCCAAAAAATAAATAAAATAAGGACAATAAAACCAACAAAGGAAATAACAATACATAACTCTCAATTTTACAATACCAATGAATACAAAAAAAATTATATTAACTAAATATAAAACTTTCACTATTGGAGGAATAAATAGCAGGATTGACTCTACAACTATCCAACTTATAACACTTACTTACAAGCTGGAAACATAGGTTGAACAGGAGTGAGTATTCAACTCAGTCAGCTATATAGAATATATAACTACCAAACACATATATTTGATTATGCTAATGTAATATGCTCATCATTACACAGCATCACACTTTCACATAATCAATCAATACATCCCCTCAGGCACTATTCATTATATCACAAAATCACATAAATCATTAAATCATCCAAAGATGAGAATTAGTCCATGAGAACCACCCTAAACCTTAATTTAGAGAGTCGATCTATCATGTCCCGATTTCAAAACATGACGGTCCTAAGATGCAGGAGATGCAAGAGGCGACCGGCACCCGTAAAACCCAGTATCAATTTCTATAATCATTTACTATCATATCTTTAATCAAATAATTGTTTAATATCTATTATGTTACTCTGTAGTCTGTCTGTTTGTAATTCAATCTGCAATTGGCTATAAACATCATTATCATATGCCATATCAATATTTAAACTCTATATTATGCCATACATATATAATTTCAAATTAACTATGCCATTAATACAAACCCATGGAGCAGCTAAAATATATATATATATATATATATATATATATATATATATAGTGTCAAAATAATTACGCTATAGTGTCAAAATAATTACGCTATTACTACAGATACAACAGGAATCCACAGGGAATCAATAAACAGGATTCTTCCTCCTACTCTGCACCTATAAAAAGGGAAACAACTAATGGGATGAGTATAAAATACTCAGTGAATCTAATATGCATCATCCAATAGAAAATGGTTAGGATAACAATAAATAATAGGTAGATAATCAATAAACAAATAGGTTGCACACCAATTATAGAATAAGAAAATAGGTTACAGAATCAGTAATTTGTAAACAGAAAATAGGCCAACAAAGCTCATATCATGTAGATAAGAGAGATAGTGGGTCATAAATATGTATAACATATAGCAATCTCGTATTAATGTACATAAGACTGATCAGGTCTTATGGCTAAGACAGTTAACCCTTCCCAGCTAGGGTACTATGTAAAGTCAATGTGCACATTGCCGATGATATTTACCCGCTACTCCGTCGGTGAGAAAGCTTTGTTAAATCACAGCAAATATAGGTATGAAAACAAGTCAATGGATATCAATAAATGGCAATAGTCTCATCAATAAGCAATAGCTCTTGAATCAATCAAACGATACTGTAATGGAACACTGTATAAGCAATGGATGGTACATAAATAATAGCAATAGGTATAACAATTAACATTGGGTTGGAACACAAGTTGGTCATTCAAGATCATATAGTTGGCTTAATTGGCTAGCCAATATCACTGGCGATAATGGCATTCAAATGGTAGGCCTATGGATGAAACAAATGATAGGCCTATGGCAAATGAACTAAGCATTTTGTCAAACACTTGGTGTGCAACAATCAATGGACAATTTGGTTAGGTTATGGTGTAACATTGACATTGCCCATATAGTTAACAACTAGCTCACAATCAAGGCTACATAATAGGCCATAATTATCCAATAATATACATCAACCAATGAATCAAAATGGCTTAGGAAACCAAAGAAAAAAAAAAGCAAAATTCAAGGTGATGAATAGTACCAAAGCGTTCAGCCAAACGTGGGTTTTTGAAGGAGGTTTCCAATCAATATTTCAATGCATTTGGCATGTCATAAGATGCATATTAAACTCACCTCACACTTCCAATTGGCTAGCAAAATTGATTTTCTACCAAAATCATCATAGGAGGCAAAAATGGCAATCTTCCAAATCTTGATGTTCTAAACCAAATCAATCACAAAATTAACTTCCATTAGCCTCCAATTAACATAATCTAAACTAATTAAACATTAAACAACATCGATTTAAGAATTCAAATTAAACAACTTCAATTTAGTGTTTCAAATTTGGGGATTTTCTACCAAATGCATCAATTGATGCAATTAAATATTAAACCCATTCAATTCATTGTCTAACACACCTAAATTATCTTTTTAATTAAAGAAATCAACTTGTTACCTTAATTATATGAAGTACCCAAAATTTTCTTCAAGAAAAACCTTGATTTCCTTTAAGTTTCCAAGAGAAAAGTTGATGGAAAATGGAAGAACAAAGATGAATTTAAGGTTTTCTTAAAGTTTTTCCTTAAGAAATTAGCTTGAATAAGATGGGAAATGGAGCATATGGGTTTCGGCCAAGACAAGATGAGAAGAAGAAATGAGCAAAAATTTTCTAAGGCATACTTATATAGTAAGAAAAATTGGCAAATTATATTTTAGTCCTCAAACTATCCAATAATTAGGCTTTCACCACACTTTCTTTTGTAATTAATTCTATCAATTATGTTGAGATTCAAGTTTCAAAGTAGGAACTGAAATAGCTTATTTTTATATGTAATTTATCATAAAACTAGTTTCAGATCCATTCTGGAATATAGACAGTGAGTTTCCCAAAATGCCCTTGAAGTTCCACTTATTTATAGTTTTGCCATTATCTTGATTTTCCAACATATTTAATACTTTTCCATACTTTCTTCATATAATTAGCTATAATTATTCTTAATCCCTTGTTAACTCCCTTAATTGAGAAAAATTAACTTAATTTGGATACTGTAAAAATTCCCCGAATTTCCTTAGTTATGTCAGTGTTCTCGGCCCGATAACTACTTATTACTGTGTACCTATAGCAATATTCTAGAGTATTACATTCTATCCCCCTTCAAATAAATATGTACCTCACTGTTGGAGCAGGAATGGATATTTGGCCTTCATATCCTGTTTGCTTTTCCAGGTACACTTCTCTATCGACTGATTCCTCCATAGGACTTTGACCATCGGTATCTCCTTATGTCGTAACTATCTAATTTTTCAATCAACAATCTCTATTGGTAGCTTTTCATATAATAAGTCTTCCTATATCTCCATATCTTGAAACTCAAGTACATGTGACAGATCTGCCACGTACTTCCGTAGCATCGAAATATGGAATACCGGATGCACATGACTTAGATTGGGTGGAAGGGCCAATCTGTATGCCACATTACCAATCTTTTTAAGAATCTCAAATAGCCCAATATATCTTGGTGACAATTTACCCTTTTTTCCAAATCGCATAACACCTTTCATAGGTGAAATTTTAAGAAACATATGGTCACCAACTACAAAGTGCACATCTTTCTGCTTCAGATCGGCATAACTCTTTTGTCTGCTAAAAGCAGTCTTTATTCTCTCTCTAACGATTGGAACTTTTTCCATTGTCTCTTTTATCAATTTTGAGCCCTCCAACTGTTTCTCACCTGATTCCACCTAACATATAGGAGACTGACATTTTCTACCATGCAGTGCCTCATAAGGAGCCATCCCAATCGATGAGTAGTAACTGTTGTTGTAGGAAAACTCAATCAATGGTAGATACTGATCCCAGTTACCCTTAAAGTCCAAAACACATAATAGAAGCATATCCTTCAATGTCTGGATAGTCTTCTCTGATTATCCATCTGTTCATAGATGGAATGTTATGTTGAACCGTAGTTGTGTACCCAAAGCCTCCTAAAACTTCTGCCAAAATCAAGAAGTAAATTGTGCCCCTTTATCAGATATGATCACCAATGGCACTCCATGAAGCCAAACAATCTTATCAATATATAATTGTGCATACTGAGTTGCAGAATAACTAGTCTTCACTTTCAGAAAGTGAGCAGATTTAGTCAATCTATCTACAATAACACAAATAGAGTCATAACCTTGTGTAGTCCTCAGTAACCCAACCATGAAATCCATAGTAACCTTCTCCCATTTCCATTATGGAAACTCTTTCTCCTGAAGTAAACCAAATTGCTTCTTGTGCTCAAACTTAACATGTTGACAGGCTAAGTATGTGGACACAAATTTAGCCACATTTCTCTTCATATTGGGCCACCAATAGACATCCTTCAGATTCATCTTTGTAATTCCAGGATATACACTATAAGAAGGGCATCTCTCATTATCTGATAACGTAAACCACTAATGTCGGGTACACATAACGATTTCCCACATTTCAATGTACCATCATCAACTATGAACTTTGTAGCTTTGCCATTCTGAACATCTTCCTTTAACTTCAAAAGATATGGATCCCTATCCTGTGCCACCTTAATATCATCAATCAACAGTGGCTTAACCCGAAATTGGGCTATCAGAGCCTAGTTATAATCTTAGGATCCCAATTCCAATTCCATACCCATGTTAGCTAACTTCTTCATCTCACATATTAAAGACCTTCTAGAAACTGAGATGTGAGCTAGATTGCCTATTGACTTTCGGCTCAGTGTATCTGCTACTACATTAGCCTTATCCGGATCATAAAGGATCTCATAGTCATAATCCTTTAACAACTTGACCCATCTTCGTTGCAGAAGATTTAGATCCTTCTGTTGCGGAATATACTACAGACTTTTATGATCTGTGTAGATTTCACATTTAGCACCATATAGATAGTGTCTCCAGATCTTTACTGTAAACACCACTACTGCCATTTCCAAGTCATATGTCAGATAGTTTATCTCATGCTTCTTTAACTGCTGAGAAACATAACCAATCACCCTCTTATTCTGCATAAGCACACAACCTAATCCAACTCTGGAGGCATCACAGTACACTGTAAACTTATCATCTTATATTGGCAAAGCTAGAACTGGAACACTCGTGAGACAAGACTTCAAAGTCTGGAAACTATTCTCACATTCATTTGTCCATTGATACCTCTCTTGTTTCCTAGTCAACTTAGTCAATGGAGCAACAATCTTGGAGAAATCCTTCACAAACCATCTATAATATTCTGCCATACCAAGAAAATTGCAGATCTCTACAACATTGGTAGGTCAGGGCCAATTGGAACTACTTTGACCTTCTAAGGATCAACCTTGATACCATCTTTACATACCACATGACCCAAAAAACACGCTTCAGTTAACCAGAACTGGCATTTAGACAGTTTAGCATACAACTAGTTCTCTTGAAGTGTCTGCAATACAATCCTCAGATGCTTTGCATGTTCCTCCTCACTCCTAGAGTAGATAAGAATGTCATCAATGAACACAATGACAAACTTATCCAAGAATGGCTTGAATACCCTGATCATCAAATCAATAAAAGCAATCGGTGCATTAGTCAACCTGAATGGTAACACTAAGAACTCATAATGTCCATACCGGGTTCTGAAAGTAGTCTTGGGCACATCTTCCTTCTTAATTCTTAACTAATAGTACCCTAACCTAAAATCAATCTTTGAGAAGTGACTGGCACCCTACAATTGATCAAACAGGTCATCTATCAGTGGCAGAGGATATTTGTTCTTCAAAGTCACCTTATTCAATTGTTGGTAATCTATACACATCCTCAGCAAACCATCATTCTTCTTCATAAATAGTACCGAAGCACCCCACAGAGAACTGCTCGGTCTAATAAATCCTTTATCCAACAGTTCCTGTAGTTGCACCTTCAACTCTTTCAATTTTATAGGTGTCATTCTGTAAGGTGGAATGGATATAGGATCTATGCCTGGATACACCTCAATCCCAAATTCAATCTCCCTGTCTGGGGGGTAGTCCTGGCTAATCATCAGGGAATTCTCGGACTATAGGTATTTAATCAATCTCTGTTGAAGTCTTTTGTACATCCATCACATGTGCTAGAAATGCTTTATAACCCTTCCTTATCATCTTTCTATCCTAGATAGCAGAAATAAAACTAATTCTAGATTCACATTTGTCACACTGGAATTCAAATTTTGGTTGCCCCTCAGGCTAGAATCTGATCTTCTTCTCATAACAGTTAATAACTGCATGATGTGTTGTTAGCCAATCCATACCAAGTATCACATCGAGATCTAACATAGGTAGTTCTATCAAATCAGCACATAAAATATTATCATCAATTTCAACAACACACCTCAGATAGTAATAATTCATTTCTATACTCTCCCTCATTGGTGTGGTTATCTCTAATGGTATACTCAATAATTGTCTCTACTTATTCAGCTTAGGTGCAAACAGTGGTGAAACAAAGGAATGTGTAGCACCTGAATCAAATAACACTTATGCCAATTCATTTTGAATAAGGATCATACATGTGACTGCATTATCAGCTCTTTGTGCCTCATGGGTGTTGATAGCAAAAACTTGCCCCTGACCTCTGCCTTTTGGGGCCTAACTGCTGCTAGGCGCCTGATCTCTGCCTCTGCCCCTAACTGGAGCCTCTCTGGTAACATTTTGGCTCATCTGTACCATAGGCTGAGACACTATAGCAGATGGTTGTTATTCACCCCACATCAGACATATATTAATGAAATGCCCATGTTGCCCACATTTTAAACAGGCACCTGACTATCGTTGATATTCCTCGTCGTGCCTTCTACCACAGAAACTATAAATAGGTACACTAGGCATCTGAGTAGTAGGTCTAAAGGAACCCTGTGAATAAGCATGAGTTGAGTGCACTGAAGGCCCCCTACTCCGAGCCCTCCTCTTCTGATTGCCTGATAGAGGTCTCTGATCAAATTTGGGCACTGGCTCTATCTGTCTAGGTTGGGAGCTGTTCTCCCCTCTTCTACTCTGTGAACCAGGTCCTCCCTTTCTCTTATGATCTCTCTTAGCTGTCTCTGACTTGTATTTCTCCTCCATATGAGTAGCCTTATCAATAATAATAGTCAGAAATGTGAATTCAGTAGCAAATGGAGCATTATGTAATGAGGCATATAATCCCCTCATGAATCTGCTAATAAGGTCTGCCTCAATAGGAGCAATCTGCGTAGCATATCTACTCAACCTGACGAACTCATATTCATACTCTTCAATAGTCATGTTACCCTTCTTCAATTGCACAAACTATATCAGATTTCTAATCCTTACTCCTTCTATCAAGAACTCATCTATAAGCCCCTGTCTGAACTCTACCTAGGTAGGAGGATATTCACCATATAATTTGGGCTCCATATGATGAGAAAACCATATCCAGGCTTTCCTCTTCAGTAGTAATCCAACTAGCTCAACTACCTTGGCATCGGAACAAGGTGGTCTACTCATTACCTTTTCTATTTGCTCTAAGAAATCATTAGGTTCCTTACCCCTGTCACCTCTGAACTCTGGCAGATTTAGCTTCAAAAAGTTGAACATAGTAACACTGCCCTCATCAATAAGTCGGCGGTCTCTCTATACTGCAGGCACATCAGGAACTACTACTAACTATATAGGAGCTGAAGCTAGAGCAACTGGTGCAGCAGGAGGTGGCACTGCTGGTGCTACTGGTGGCAGCATATTCTGTCTCTCCCGCCTCAATTCCTGTAATTCCTGATGTAAATCCATCATCCCCTGCATCATTTCCATCCTCCAAGGGTCATCACTCATCCCTGTCTCTTCTGTCATCTGTCGAGATTTGGATGGTTCCTCTGTCATCTCTTTAAAAAAGGACTCATTAGAGCTCTACCTCTCTAGTATCTTTCATATCTTTGTTGTCTGTAGTACGATCCCTCTGTCTGTCGGACATCTATGTCATTATAGAAAATGGACACAACAAATTCAAAACAATACAGGAACGTATAATATATTAATACACTTGGCGAATACAACAAATGACGAGACTGGATTTCATATGCTTCATGGTTCAATTATGCCTTATTGACACATGTCTATATGCTATCAGTATATCTATGCTCTGATACTACCTCTGTCACATTCCGATTTTGAAACATGACTGTTCTAGGATACAGGAGATGCCAGAGGTGACCGGCACCCGTAGAACCCAATATCAATTTCTATAATCATTTACTATCATATCAATCAAATAATTATTTAATATCTATTTTCTTACTTTGTTACTCTGTAGTTTGTTTGTCTGTAAATTATTTTGTTATTGGCTATAAACATCATCATCATATGCCATATCAATATTTAAACTCCATATTATACCATACATATATAATTTTAGACTAACTATGCCATTAATATAAGCCTATGAAGCAGCTAAGAATATATACAAAATACAGTATCAAAATAATTACACTATTACTACAGACACAGTATGAATCCACAAGGAATCAATAGACAGGATTCTTCCTCCTATTTTGCACCTGTAAAAAGGGAAACAACTAATGGGATGAGTATAAAATACTCAATGAATCTAATATGTATCATCCAATAGAAAATGGTTAGGATAACAATAAATAATAGGTAGATAATCAATAAACAAATAGGTTGTACACCAATTACAGAATAAGGAAATAGGTTCCATATTCAGTAATTTGGAAATAGAAAATAGGCCAACAAAGCCCATAACATATAGATAAGACAGATAGTGGGCCATGAATATGTATAATATATAGCAATATCATATCAATGTACATAAGACTGATTAGGTCTTATGGCTAGGACAGTTAAACCTTCCCAACTAGGGTACCATGTAAAGTCAATGTGCACATTGCCGACAGTATTTACCCGCTACCTCGTCGGTGAGGAAGCTTTGTTAAATCACATCATATCCAATATAGATATGAAATAAGTCAATGGATATCAATAAATAGCAATAGTCTCATCAATAAGCAATAGCTTTTGAATCAATCAAACGATACTGTAATGGAACATTGTATAAAATGGATGGTACATAAATAATAGCCAAAGGTATAAAAATTAACATTGGGTTGGAACACAAGTTGATCATTCAAGGTCATATGGTTGGTTCAATTGGCCAGCCAATGTCGCTGGTGACAATGGCATTCAAATGATAGGCCTATGGATGAAACAAATGATAGGCCTATGGCAAATTAACTAGGCATTTTGCCAAACACTTGGTGTGCAACATTCAATGGACAATTTGGCTAAGTTATGGTGCAACACTGACATTGCCCATATAGTCAACAGCAAGCTCACAATCAAGGCTACACAATAGGTAATAATTATCCAATAATATACATCAACCAATGAATCAAAATGGCTTAGGAAACCAAAGGAAAAAACAAGCAAAATTCAAGGTGATGAATAGTGCCAAAGCATTCGACCAAACATGGATTTTTGGAGGAGGTTTCCAATCAATATTTCAATGCATTTAGCATTTCATAAGATGCATATTAAACTCACCTCACACTTCCAATTGGCTAGCAAAATTGATTTTCCACCAAAATCATCAAAGGAGGCAAAAATGACAATCTTCTGAATCTTGATGTTCTAAACCAAATCAATCACAAAATTAACTTCCATTAGCCTCCAATTAACATAAACTAGGCTAATTAAACATTAAACAACATCAATTTAAGATTTCAAATCAAACAATTTTAATTTAGGGTTTCAAATTTGAGGATTTTCTACCAAATGCATCAATTGATGCAATTAAACACTAAACCCATTTAATTCATTGTCTAACATTCCTAAATCATCTTTTTAATCAAAGGAATTAACTTGTTACCTTAATTAGATGAATTACCTGAAATTCCCTTCAAGAAAAACCTTGATTTCCTTTAAGTTTCCAAGAGAAAAGTTGTTTTAAAATGGAAGAATAAAGATGGATTTAAGATTTTCTTAAGTTTTTCCTTAAGAAATTAGCTTGAATAAGATGGGAAATGGAGCATATGGGTTTCGGCCAAGACAAGATGAGAAGAAGAAATGAGCAAAAATTTTCTAAGGCATGCTTATATAGTAAGAAAAATCGGCAAATTATATTTTAGTCCTAAAATTATCCAATAATTGGTCTTTGACCCTACTTTCTTTTGTAATTAATTCTGTCAATTCTGTTGAGATTCAAGTTTCAAAGTGGGAACTAAAATGGCTTATTTTTATCTGTAGATTGGTCTTTGACTCCACTTTCTTCTGTAATTAATTATGTCAATTCTGTTGAGATTCAAGTTTCAAAGTGGAAACTAAAATGGCTTATTTTTATCTTTAGTTTATGATAAAATTGGTTTCAGAGCCATTCTGGGACATAGACAGTGAGTTTCCTAAAATGCCCCTGAAGTTCCACTTATTTATGGTTTTTGCCATTATGTTGATTTTCGAACATATTTAATATTTTTTCATACTTTCTTCGTATAATTAGCTATAATTATTCTTAATCTCTCATTAATCCCCTTAACTGAGAAAAATTAACTTAATTTGAATACTACAAAAATTCCTCGAATTTCCTTAGTTATATCGGTGTTCTGGGCCCGATAACTAGTTATATTACTGTGTACCTATAGCAATATTCTAGGGTATTACATGATCCTTCATACTTGACTCTCTGATTCTAAATATTGTTTTTCACATCCAAAAATAGAGTTTCGCAGTCATGATATAAGTCAAGTAGCATCGAGCAATGAGTAAGCCCCGTTATCACGCTAGTTATAATTCATCATATCATACTCATAATCATAACCTAAATGGTCTTGTATCATCCTAATCTCATCCAGTAAGCATAAACAGTACACAACATTCACAATAATAAATAATCATCATATCAATTATGGCACCAGTATTCATTACATGAATGCAAATAATCACAATCACATTAATTATACTTTTATAATATATAATACACGTATGCAATATAACATTAAAATAAATGAGCAGAATGTGATGTTATATTAAATTATATAACTCACTGATTTGACGACTAAACCGACTAGCTCTTCTCAAAGTTTTTGAAGCATGACGGCCATAAAATACCTAAAACACCAATTGAATAACATACATGAATTATTCAAATACAGACAACACAAATTAAATTTTAAAATGGCACAAAACAACTTTTAAGAGTTGCCAAAATTTTGACAAAACCTCTCCTAAAACTAAGATATTATCCCTTTAAATAAAAACAATATACTTCTAAATAAATAACTCTAAAAGCTCACAATCATAGCTCAATCCATTGATCTCTCTTTGGTCTCCAAACCCAACAATTAACTATTCTTATCAAGAAACTTACATGATTCATAATATTATACATAAATTATTTTATTTGAACTAATAAATATAATTGCTCCTTTAATCTTTAATTAATAATTAAAATCAGACGAAATATTTTTTAGAATACTTCTTCAATTAAAAATTTAATTAATTTATTTAATTAATTAATTTAAATCAATGATTTAATAATTAAATAATAAATAATAAATATTTTATAAACTTTTAAATTTAAAATCAAACCTCAAAATATTTTTCTACATATACTATTATTTATATTTGTGACTTTAAATATATATTTATTTAAATAAATATTTATAAAATATACAATGAAAATTCTTTAAATTTTAATTTAAAATAACAAAAATTCATAAGATTTTTTTTTATATTCATCACTTTCTCAATAAAATATAATTTTAAAACTAAATAAAAAATTCAGAGTGTTACTTATTCTCTTACCTTATGTCACACCCCAACTCCAGTGGTACGACGGTCCTAGGGCAAGGGTAGGCTTAAGGCCACCATATACCCGTAGAACTCCCATATCCTTGATCTCATTTATATCATACATTCATATTAAATATAAATATCATACAATAATCATTTCTATGATCAATATAAGTATAATTCATATCTTTCTTTTTATATCATTCATAATTTCCTCTTGTTCCTTACTAATCAAAAGATGTATCTCACATTACTAAGGAACAAGACTACCCAAAAGGTAATAATTCATACATCAAAATATTATCATCCTCAACTGACTAACTACGGAACTCTAGAGTAAACTTGTCACGACCCAACCCGGGAGTCACGATGGTCCTAGGGTACGGGTGATGCCTAAGCGACCAGTACCACGAAGAACCCAAATCAACTATCTATATGGCATGCATTACAATAACAAGCTCATTATAGCTTGACAAATCCATAAAAATTTGAGCAGCATCTCCTTTATATAAGGAGCATACCCAAAAGAAAACATACAAATATAACACTTCTATAAACATTTCACCAATTATCTCCAACCATGGATCCCTCTGGATCTTCAATACCAAATCCACAAATACTTAATTAAATCTCAATCAATATCCACAAATATATCTCTTATA
>CANXYC010691915.1:0-17057 GCA_948193065.1 Aleurites moluccanus
ATATATATATATATATATATATATATAATGCCTTTCTCTTCTAAACAAAGTATTTTGGGCATTCTATAATCTATTTGTAATATATATATTCAAAACAACATAGGCCATAAAAAAGATATTAAAAAAGTGAACGGATATCGCCATGCTGCAGTCTGCAGATGAGATTTACTATTTTGTGTCATGGCTAATGAAAGTGGAGAATCCATATATGGTATTATATTTATGTCCATACGACCAGTCGTGTGTATGTGCATGTGTCCAGAAATTACTAATTTAGCATGTATGAACACAAGCTCACCTTTTCTAGTAATTTTTCATTAGCAAGTTGCAATTTCTGCTCAAGCTCCATAACTTGCTTCTCTAGATTGTTCTTAGATTCAAGATCTTCAAGGGATTTCTTCAGAGCTGCTTCTCTTTCTAAATCTTTTTCAGAATATGCTTCTTTCTGTATGGTTGGACATCAAAGAGAAATTGCAGAAGAATCATTTTGAATACCTCATGATCATTCTCCAAATGTAAAAAGTTAAGTCAGAGAACTAGATTCACATATATGAGAGGATGTATATGATATCCAAGTGCCAAAGTATGCCAAGATAACAACTGTTTCTTATTCCAAACCTCTATTGAAGTTTAGATATTTAAAATAATAAAGAGAATAGCAAAGTATATAATTAGCTCCTAACCTGTTCGCTAGCAATGCTCTGAGCAAGTTGTAAGTCTCTCTGAAGCTGTAGAACTTGATCATTTAATATATCTCTATCATGGATTTTATTTGCATGATCCTCTATTTTCAGCGTTAACTCCGCTTCTCTTCTAGCAGCAGCTGCCTGAACACTTTCAACCTATAAGCAATAATAGTCTTCAGAATTCACTGGCAGACTTCAATTGAATATCAAAAGCTTATTTTGGATTTATCTAACTTCACAAAGTTGATTGTAAATACCTCTTCTTTAAGTCGAGCCTCTACTGCTGTCAATTTTTTTTCCAAATCCTCAAGAGAGACTTGCAAAGCTGACTTCTCAGCTGTCTCCACCTTGAGATTTTTTATTTCAGATTTCAAGGCATCTTCATTTGCTTTCTGCTCTTTCAGTTGCTCTTCTAGCTGGATGATTACTGATTGAAGTTCTTTCCTTGCATTTTGATATGTTTCATTAAGCAGGTTGTTCTCTTCCATAACTGAAAACATCTGCAATTTGACAATTGTTAAGTCAGATTACTGTATGCCAATCAAGTCACAAATAATGATTTACCAAGAAATACCAAAGGATTGTAGCAAACCTGAGACTGCAGTTTCTTTCCTTCAACAGTAAGCTGCTGAGTTAAATCTTCTATGGCCTTCTTAGAAGTATGAAGCTGTTCAACTATTTCATTCTTCTCAGCATGGGCTGCAAAGAGTTTTGCCTCCAAATCACTTAGTTTGGACTCGTACACGGCCAGTTCCTGAGTGAGCTTCAAATTTGCATCAGCTAGTCCTCCACTCTCTGTTTCGAAGTGACTTGCCTTGGCTTGCAGTTCATCAATAACACTTTCCAAATGTTTTAATTTCAGATGAGTCTCTTCCAGCTCAAGTTTTCTAGTGTCAGCAATTGCAGATGCTTCATGAGCGTGTTGTTCATACAATTTTATTTGACCTTCAAGTGCATTTAGCTTCTCATTCAAATCTTTTGTTTCTGCATCTCTCTGGACCAGTCTCTGAACGGCCTCTTGTAACTCTGTTTCTGCTTGAGCCATCCGGGCCTCAGTTGTAGAATGAAGTTCTAGAGCTCTGGAGTGTTTATCTGACATTTCTGTAATAGTGCTTATGTGAGAAGCAATTTGTTGATCTGACACTTCTTTCTCAGAAACAGCAGAATTCAGCAACTCCTGAAGTTCATCAACCTTACTTTTGAGCTGATTGTTTGCCTGTACTAAGAGTTCATTTTCTGAGAAAGAGTTGGAAGCCTTATTTTCTGCTTCTAAGTTCTGTTTTTTAAGTTCTTCGTTAGAGGTTTCCAATGATGACACTTTTAGCAAACACGAATCCAATTCTTCCTTCAAAGATGCAGATTTTCCAGCTGCTTCAGCTACCTGCTCTTCATATAACTTCACTTGGTCTTCAAGAATCTTCAGTTTGTCAACCAGGAGTTTCGCCTCAGAATCCTTGTTGGTGAAGTTTGCTATAACTTCTTGAAGTTTGATCTCTGAATCCCTAACTAGTGTTTCGTGTAATGATTCAAGCTCCGACTTTCTTGCAGTAGCTTGCTCTAGTAATTTTTCTTGTTGCTCTAGCTGATCCTCAGCAGATTTGAGCTTCACCATTAAATCACTTTCTCTCAATCCAGCAGCTTGTAGATCATTTTCAATGACCTCTAACTTCTCTTGCATCACATTTACTTCATTGCGCAAGACTTCCACAAGATTCTCAGCTTCAGCCAGCTTTTTGCTGGAATCACTGGATGCATCTTCTAACCTTTTCTTTTCATCAGTTACTGAATTCAGGCATTCCGTCAGCTCTTTCTCCTTTTTATTGGCTGTTTGTAGAGCAATTTCAAGGCTTGATGCCCTTGCTTGGAATGCCTCGTTCTCAGATGAAAGTTCAGATACCTTGTCCAAGTACTTATTGGACTCTAATTCTGCATCCACACATTTCTTTTCTAATGTGCTAATCTGCTCATCTGCATCCACACATTTCTTTTCTAATGTGCTAATCTGGTCTTCGAGTTCCTGAATTCTGTACTTCTCTGCTGCAAGCAACAACTCCATCTCATTTACCTTTTTGCTAGCATCCTCTACTTTGGAATGCGATGTCTGGAATAAATCTTCAAGTTCAATGCTGCGCTGATGGTTCATATTTGCCCGTTCCTCGAGTTCAGCGCCCTTCTTTTTAGCAATTATCAGCTCCTCCTCGAGCTCTGCACCCCGTGATGATGAAAGGTTCAAGGAAGATTCAAGGTGAGTTATCTTTTCCTGGTATTCCTGCTTCTGGTTGCTCAATTCTTTTTTTTCCTCCTCCAATTCTTTCAATGCTACACTGAGTTCAGATATTTTCACTGAGAATTCTCTCACTTCTCTCTCAGCATCATTACTTTTTAATTCAACTAAATTCAATTGTTTCTCAAGCTCTAAATTCCTTTGCTCTGCAGCAAGAAAGCGGTTCTCAAGCTCTCTCAATTGAGATTTTGCATTTTCTGCAGCATCATTTGAAGCCTGGATTAAATCCTCAAGCTCCAGATTCTTTTGAGTAGCAGATGCTGCAGCAGCACCGGATTCACTGTGAAGATCTTCAAGAGACTTCAGTTTCTGTTCAAGCTCCGCATTATTTGACAAAACTTGGGTCAGAAGAGAATCTGCTTTAGAGAAATTCTCATCTGAAAGCTTCAACTTGTCTTCAAGGTCACTGCATAATTCCTTCAATTTTGCTGCATTACTGGTAAGATCTGTCACAGTTGCTCCAAGGGCTTTCTTTTCTTGTATTACCTTAGCTAATTCTTCCTGTACAGTTGAGACCTGTGCCTCGTGGTCTTGCAACCGGGCTTCAACCAATTCCCTTGTGTTGACTTCCTCCTGCAGCTTCAACTTGACGCCCTCCAACTCAGAAACCTTTGCTTGAAGATCTTCTTTAGTTGCACTGAGCAAAGTTTCCAATGCCAAGATATCTTCCTTCACCTTAGATTCTGAAGCTTTCCTCAGCTCTAATTCTTCGGTCAATTCACTTAAAAAAACCTCCTTTGAAGAGAGCCTTTGCTCCATGCCCTGCAGTTGAGATTTCAAAAATGCCAATTCCTCATTAACAGCTGAAAGTTCTGCTGTAGTTCTCTTAAGGGCTTCTTCAACTTTCTGGTTTTCTACAATCTTCTCATACAGGCCCTTGACTTCCTCCTGAAGGGAAGCCATCTCATCTTCAACTGATTTTGCACTTGATTTTGCCTCTTCAAGCAGCCTCTCAAACTCCAACGCCCTCTGTGTCTCATTTTCGGCATGCGAACCACTTTGTTTGTGCAACTCCTCAAACCTCTTTGCCTCACCTTCAGAAAATTGCAGCTCTTGCTCCAACTGTTGCATCCTCTTTCTCAAATTCTCAAGATCAAGGCTGAGACTATCGAATGCTTCCTTGACCTCAATCAATTCCTTGTTCTTTGCATCTTGAACTTGCAGAGCCTCTTGCAAAGTATGGAGCTGTAAACTGTATTTCTCCTCAGCTTCAATCATCTGCTGTTGCAATTGCTTGTTATGAAGTTCAAGCTCCTCGTACTTCTTTTCACTTATCTCCGACTTCTCCTTTGCAAGCAAGATCTCTTCTTTCATCCTTATATTTTCTGATTCAGAATGCTTTAACGCTCCAGCTATGCTTCCCAGTTCGAGTTCAAGTTCTTTAACCTTCTCCTGTGCTTCCAATAATTCTCTGGTTGAATTGCTTAAGCTTCTTTCTATTGCCAATGGCTTCTCATCATCTGCAGTCACTGCCTCAGCTGTATGAGAAGCATCCTTCACATCAAGCGACGCTTTCTCTACTTTTATGAATTCTCCATCAGTCTCATCTTCTTCTTTCTTCCCTTCTTTTTCTACTTGTGGCAAGTCTCCATTTGTTACCTATAATATTTTTAGTATCAATAATGATTGTCTGTGAACTAAGAATCAAAGAAATAAAAACATTGCAATAATAGTTGGTAGGCTTATAAATGAACAAGTGTTGGAACTCACATGCACAAAACCAATTAGCTTGTGCTAAACTCAACAACCACTCACTTATAATTCATTCACTTATAAGTTTTTTATATATTTTGTCATTATTCGATGTGAGATGATGCTTTTCCCAACACACCTCTCAAGTGCAACTGGGTTTGACCCATGATCCAACATCAACAAGCCGGTTGATACTTGCTTATAAATGAATCAGCTGATATCTCTTCTTCAATTTCGGTCCGGCCTAGCATTATCATCAATCCAACAACAGTGGATTGAATATGGGTATCAGGATCTAACCCATTTGGATATGAAACTCTTATACCATATTAAAATTCATGAACTCATATACAAGCGAGCTTATAAATGAGCAAGCATTGGAACTCATTTGTACAAAACTAATTGGTTTGTATTAGGACCAACACTCACTCACTTATAAATCCTTTATATATTTTGTCATTATTCGATATGAGATACTTTTCCCAACATACCTTATAAATCATGTACAAATGAAGATTATTAATCAATTTTTTACAAATGTTGGAACTTACAGCCTTGGAATTTGAGGTTGGAAAATCAAATTATATATAAGTTCATTCAATATCTTACATTTAATCAATGTGAGATTTATATTTTAACACTCCTCTTCAAGTGACAACTATACCAAGATAATTTTTTTAAGCCTTAAATAATAACCAAGCCAAGATAATTTTTTATTAAACTCGATTTGCAGTTTCAAATTTGTGATGGGAATAGTTGATACAATTAAAAACATAATACAGACGAAAAAATAAATTTAAAAGTTTATCACCAAGCGAAAAACAATGAAAGAAACCCATCACGAAGCAAGAATTGAAATCAAAATAAACCGGAATATACTGAAAATTGAAAAAGAGAATGAAATTTCATTTTGAATTATGATAGAACAATAGTAGGTGCATGAATCATTTTCCTACTCTGATACTATTTTACAAATTTAGAGCTTATATATTTTTAAAAGTATCAACCTCAAAAGCTAATTTTTGATGTTGGAGAACTCCATTATATATAAACTCATCCAACATCTTATATTTAATTCATGTGTGATTTATATTTTTATACAATTAAAAACCAGCAAGCATTTAAAAAAATTTAACTAAATTAAAAATTTTATAAAAGTTCAAGTTTCATTGGCACTCAATGAAAAATCTCAACTTCCCACAATTGATAATTGTGGATAATCAATTTTTTTTTTTAATTATAACAATAAAGCAGTAATTCTAATCTACAAAAATAAATTGTCTATGACATACCTTGATAGGATCAACTTTATCCTCAGTATCGACCTTCATAACAGGAATCTCTGAACTAATTTGTGTCTCGTCTTCCATGCTAGATTTCTAACTCTGAAATTACCATAAGTTGATAGTCAATTTCGAGCTAACTTAAGCAGAGAAAAAACAAGCATTTATATGTGCTTGTTTATGTAAATTTTTAGCCAGGGAAAGAATGAATATTGGTGCAAACATTGAAGAAAGTTGTTCCATTTCACAGAACAAACTCAAAAGAAATATTGTTCTGGATCTTACGTGAAAAAGTAAATTAACATCCAAATTGCCAATTGGATTCCTTCCACTAAACCAGCCCTAATATGTAAATGGTTATAGCAACCAACCAAGTTGTACGAATTAACTTAGGACTCAACTACGGTAATATGGATCAACAAGATATCATGTTCACATATTTCATAAGGAAACCAGATTTTTAATTTGTTGATCCAAAATTCTGAATTCTTAATAAATACATATAAACTCTAGGATTTGGCAGTCAAAGACATACATGCAGCACATGCTGTGGTAGATAAATAAAACTAAATTTAGAGAAAAAATACATATAAAATAAAATAAAAAAGACAACAAATCTGGATAAATGCCAAGTGAATTAGCATTTTGTTTGCTAATTTTATTTCTTTTATTTCAATTTAAAGCCAGTGCCAACTAAGGTTACCTATCAGAAAATGATGCCAATATCATCATTTTAATAGCTAAGAATTTCTAAGAATCCGCATTTTAAAACTGAAAGCTATTTCTTAGTGGACGTAATTGCCAGCCACCCATAGAAAAATTATGCACTTTGTCATTTTCCCCAAACTTTCTTATCTTACCCAACTCGAACTTGATTTTTCCCATTAGCTTTATTGAAACACTTTACGATGTAAGTTTTTTGGGGTTTGAAGCATCAGCTTAACATGATAGCCTAGTGGATGAACACAGCATGACATTTGCGTTCCACCTTTTTTTTTTTTTATTTTTTTTTTTTTTTTTTTTTTTTTAATTTCCGAACCTTCGTGTAAATGCTTTTGTTAGAGAAAAAAAAAAGATTTAGACGGGAGAAAAATTGAAGGGCCAACTTCCAATATTATATTAGGAATATAACAAATACTGTTTGATCTTTCCATTTTCAAAAATACTTGTCCTATGATACAATTTTTGAAATAATATTTCCTGGAAAAAAAATAATAGATTGAAATAAAATGAAATTTCAGAATTTTTATCTAAATTATTTTTTATATATGATCACAAATTCCTAAAGATAACCAATGATTTAATAAATTTAAATCTCTTAATGAGTAAATATAATCTTTATATTCCGATTGAATAACAAAAATTTAAATTTTGGATTTAAATTTAAATCATTAAGATCAAATAAATTTAGATTTAATTCAAATATCTAATAAAATCTAAATTTTTAAAAATTTAACATTTTAAATTTTTTTTGTGTAATTATTTCAAATCTATTATTTTTATTTTTAGCCTAAAATCTCTATTTTTTTTCGAATTTAAAATCTAAAATTTTAAATTCTTTACAAAATCATAAATTTATAAATTTATAAATCAAACAAAAAAAATTTATAAATTTATAAATTTTCAAATCATAAATTTAAAATTCAAATTTCAAATCTAAATTCATGCATCCAAATACAGCCTTAAAGAATTTTTATATTTATATCAAAAAATAATAATAATATTACTATAACAATTTACCATGTAATTTCAGAAAAACATATGTTGCACATCAAAATAATATATATTTTTATTTGTTTTTGTACTGATCCATTTTAAATTTTTCCTTTTTCATACTACACAAAAACCATATAAAATGCAAAATCACCTGAATCGTTGTTCCGATCTATAATAGTGTGATCATATCACGTGACACCAATAAATCAGTGGGACCCAAATAATTCCTTGTTTAATGTCCGTCCAAATTACAAAGCCAAAGCATACAAACAATAGGCCCTTCAAACCTTACCCTATAAAAAATTTCCCAACATCAGCTACTAAAATAAAACATAATCTGGACCGTTCATTGAAGAAGATGAGATGTATCAATCAAACAATGCCTAAATCCACAAGGATTGCTCTCAATTCCAATTTAGCTTTTTTTTTTTCTTTTTAAATAATAAATATATATATAAATGAACAAAATAGAAACCATAATGGGTGGATCCCACTAAAATTAGTCAATCCCTCTCCATCTCCATCCCCTTTTGCTTATTTTGTTTTATTACGTTCTATTTTCTTTAAAGTTATAAAACGCGTGACAGCTCAATATATGAAACCCTTTTCTAGTTTCATTAGTTATCAAACTTCCTTTTTAACACAGGACCTTAATTACAATTACATTTTCATAAATACTCGTTGTCCTATTATAACTATGAAGGTAAATGTATACTATTTCTAGTTCGAATTCTGTAAAAATGACTAACATGAAGGTTGGTTCTATTTGGAAGGAAAATTATCAAATATTTTTTAAACAAAAAACAAATCTAAAAAACGCTGGATCTCATCTGAGTTCCAACCTGTCAATTGTTAATTTGAAAAAAATAATAATAATTAAACCATTTACTAACGGATCTATCAATAATTTATACTTATTTGAACTTAGCTTTTTTCAGCACTTCGAATTTTTACACTTCTTACGAGGCCAAAAATATTTCTTAAAACCAAAACTGCTTGGCCATTAGAAGGAATTTTATATCAATTGACGTATAAATTGTCTTGTGAAAAATCCTCACCAATAGGGCCAACCAAATCGATCAAGCCATCTAATCTGAACAGAAATAATTGGATTTGCAAGTGACATGATCGGTTATGATTTATTAAATTTTAAAAACTGTTAATAAAATTTGTGGATTCAATTTTGAATAATTCGTCAATAATGAACCGAATAGCCATATATTTTATATTATATATAATATAAATTATATAATATAAATTATATAATATAAACTATATCATTTTCATATTTATATTTTGAATTTATTTGATTTTATAGTGTAATTAATTAAAAATTTATTTTTATAGTAAAAGTTTGATGTATAATTAAGAATTTTAAAAATCATTAACAATTTTATGATAATTTAAAAAAGTTAAATAATTGTATTTATTTTAAATTCAAATGCAATATAAAAAAAATAATATATTAAAATTTCAAAACTAACAAACCGTCTAAACTGAATCATACTGTCCAAACCATATTCGATGGTTTGCATGATTTAATTACAGTTTGATTATATTTGAGTTTTTCAAACTGCTATTATAGTTTAGTTTAAAAAAAATACTCTAAAACCATCCAAAAGGAATCATGTTCACTCCTACTCATCACCGACTACTAGGGGAAAAGTCTAAAATACACACTTCTAATCCAATGGACCGTTTCTTTCTGATCTTTTCCTATATATTAATTAGTTTATAATAATGAAAATAAAATAAAATCTCATAAATAGGTTATTCCTTTTTTTTTCCTGGTTATCATTTTTAAAAAAATACAAATAATTTATAATGAAAATTTAACCACATATTGAGTGCAAACACAATACAAAATTGATAAAGTAGGTGATACGCAACATTGAAAATGACCTAATTCAATGGGATATATGAAAAAATCAATTCTGATCAGCATTAGAATTGTTCTGGCACAATACTTTTCTAAATTGACTATATAACTGACATATATATATATACATTAAAAAAAAAAAAAATCATATATTAGATCTACTGTTGGGTAGATTAGCAAGTTGGCTTTGAATAGACACCAAATGCTAGCTAATTAGAGACTCTCCTAGGAGATAAAACGACGTCATCCTTGAACAAATCAAATGACAAATAATAATTATTTAAATTGAATCCATGTTTTAAATCTCCACCAAATCCGCAGAAAACAAAGTTGGTGGAGGATTAAATCAGTTTTTTTTTTAATTAAAAATTAAAATAATAATTATTAATAATAATAATAATAATAATAATAATAATAATAATATTAAGTGATCAAGACTAAGCTACTTGTTTTTCCTTTGTTTTATCTATAAAGCATTTAAATACGAACTGGATTTGATCAGAAAATTAAAAATAAAAATTACATATATAATCGCCAAGAGTTGATCAGGATGATGATGATGATATATGAACTGATTTAAAAGATAGATAGTTTAAAAGAAAAGATTGATAAGAAATCCAGTTGAAATCCAATAATCATCATCACAAGACCATGATCAAAGCAAACCAAAAACAGAAAAATTAGAAAAATAAAAGGAAGAGAGATAGATCACTTACCAGAGAGATCGAAATTCGAAAGTGATTTTCCTTTGCTCAGAAGAGAAATTGCTTTTTTTTAAAAAAAAAAAAAAATTCAGAGAAAATGAAAAAAGAAATATAATCGAAATATTTTGATATTATGATGAAAGAATTGAAAACTATGAGAGAGAGAATCTTTAGTATATAAAGGAGGACAACGAAGGAGAGTGTGGGGTCCACTTCGTAGTAGGCTGGTCTTTTTTAAGAGCTAATAATAAGTAACACTACACAAAAATTAATCACAAAATAAAATCAATATAATTTAATTTAAATTAAAAATTATAATTTAAATTATTTCATAATTAATTATGAATTTAAAAAATTTTATAAATTAAATTTTTTATTTAAATATAATTTAAAAAATAAAAATTTAATTAAATATATAATCTAATATTTTTAAAAATATTTTTTAAAATAACATTAATTAAAGAGTTAAAAATTTATTAAATTTTATTTTAAATACTCTAATTAATAATTTCTTAATTTAGTTAAATTGATATTCATGATTCTTTAAATTAATATCTATTTATGATTTTTTAATTTTTATTTATTTTTTATAAGTTACAATTTAATCTAAATTTCTATATTTTGTATATATTGTTATTTTAATTATTATTATTTTTTAAATATTTCATTTTAATTTTATTATTATAATATTATAAAATTTAAAGTACATAATTTTTTTTATAATATTAATATGATTGATTGATAAAATGATTTTATTTTAATATTAATCAAATTTTATGATTTTTTTAATTTTTAATCTTATTTATTTATCATTTTTGTTAAATTGACTATTTAATAGTATTTAAATAATTTTTATTTGAATAATTTTAATATTATTTAATTTAATTAAAAATACTTTTATTGATTTTGATTAAAAATATTTATTTTAAATTGATTAAACACCTCAAATTATTTGGTTCTGTTCGAATGTTGCTGTTTTGTTTTCTCTTATGGATGGTAATGGGATGAGAAATTTTCGTTTTCCGTGGAAATTTGCTCCAAACGGGATGGAGATTTTTCGATTTATCTTTCCATAAAATGGAAAATATTTTTTTCCCGTTAGCGAAGACAGGAAGTATATTTTCCACCCTGTGGAGACCCATTATTATACTTAGTTAATTATTATATTTATGTAATTATTTCTTATATAAAATTATATATATATATATATGTATGTATATATATATATAAGAAATAATTTGTTCAAGAAATAATTCTTATAAAGTTATTGGAGTTTATTGAAAGCACTTATTATATTAAATTTATTAAATAATTTATTTAATATATGCTGAATTTTTAATGTTTTATTAAAAAATATTACTGAATATTTTTGATGTATTAAAATATTTATATTTTAATTATGTTTGGTTGATATTTTGTGTGTTTGAATTTATTAATATTTTTTAAATAAATTTTTTCATTTTTTTAGCTATTATTTATGAATTTTATAAATATAAACAAATTTAATAATATAAAATTTAAGCAGGGAACGGAGATTCTCGCGGAGATGAAAATAGGGACTAAATTAATTCAGTATGTGAAACGGGAACGGAAATGAAAATTTCCCGCTAAGGCGGAGGTGGGGATAGGGATGGTTCCCCGCCCCCGCCCCATTGCCATCCCTATTTTCTCTCATCTCTTGCCATTGCTTTTACACTGTATTTACCATTTTGTCCCATTACACCTACTCGCTTAAAATCTCCAATTAATTAATTAGGATTTGTTACTGAATTACTGATTATTATACAAATACAATATAAAGTTGAATTTAAAAGTTATTTACGTGTTAAATAATTTTTTAAAATTATAATTATATAAAATCACTTCATTAATTTTTTTTATTTCACATCATTATATTTTTATAAATTTTAATTTAAAATTTTTAAATATATATAATATTTAACTGACTCATATATATTAGAAAAAATTCAAAAATCATAAGTGCGATAATAAAAAAAAATACGAATAAATTTAACGTAATTGAGTTTCTTAATAAATTTACGTTCATAATTTCTTGAATGAATAATTCACGAAACATTATATTAACATATTATAATTTTTGAACAGATAAAAATTACAAACACTTTTATAATATCTTCAATTATAACAAAATAACTCTATCCATATGCTTTGTAACTTATCACACGCTACATGTTATTTTTGCTAATTGCATATTGGACAAAAATCAAATAATCTTTCATATAATACTCTTATTTATAATATTATTTAATATCAATTATAACTCAATAATATTCAAATATGAATAATATTAAAATAATAATTCTACTCTATAAAAAAAATAATCCACTACTCAAATGAAAATTATTTCTAGAAAAATATTTTCTTCAAAATCCCATAAGAATTTTAAGTCTTAATCCTAACAATATATAATAAAATTAATTCATATATTTTTATATATTAATATTCAAAATTATTAAAAGATAATATTTAAGTTAATAAAAAATAAAAATAATAATTCACATATATTAAAATATTTTAAAATAATATTAATTGTAATACATAAATTATAAAACTATAATAAAGGCTTAACTTAAAAATAAGTGTGAATCTAAATTAAATAAGGTTTTAGGTTTGTGTTGTATTTTCATTTTTGTAAACCAAAAATAATTAAATTATAAAACAGTAAAGTGATACAATTCTTTTATTTTCATTCAAAAAATAATATTTTATAGATTAAAAAAGAAGAAGCAAAACCCTCATCAAGATATGAAAATTCTAGTAATGATCTAAAAAAATAAGAGCAAGAAAGCTGGAAAAAATTGAGGAAAGGATGAAATGGTTGAAGCTTTTTTAAATTTTAATTATTGCTCAAGTAAAAAAAAAAAATTATTATGAGATAAAATATTTAAATTTTAGTCTAGCAATTCATAGGAGGGTTTTCCTCTCCTTTATTTCCATGTATGGTTGAAAGAGAAAAATGTTAATATAAAGTTATTAATTTTTTTTTTCATATCATTATATTTATATAAATTTATATATATTTTTTATAAAATATTATTTATAATTTTTCAAATAAATCATATATATATATTAAATTTGATCCATATATTTTTTTTAAATTAATATTCAAAATTATGAAAAAAATGATATTTAAATTTACTATTAACTATAACAAAATTCTCAAAAAGCGCAAGCATGCAATATAAACAAGTGCACATTATATATAAATAAGGGATAAAAATTTATTATAATAAATAATCAATTAATATTTAATTCACCTATAATGTATAAATAAAAAAATATTATATTAGATTAATTATGTTTATAGTGGGTAATATATTATCTTTAATGTAAATGTAAATGTGTATTCATTGATTTTGTTTCTAAATGAATGATTTTGAAATGATTTATATGTATCATATTTTATCACTGAGGTTATTTTGTATCTCTATGGATTCCTCTTTATTGATTAATTTATATTGAAACTTTTTGACATTTATTTCGCTATTATATTTTCTATGTTATTAAATTCAAATCAATTTCTAAACTAATAAATGTAAATGGTCAAAAATTAGAGATTTAATCAAAATTAAATTATAAATAATTAAATTAATATTATATAATATTATATATATATATATATATATATATATATATATATATAATATAATTTTACGAGCAATTTAATAAAATAATTTGAAAATAATATATAAATATAATTTTAGAATTTAAAATTGTAACACTATGGATTATTTTAAATTTTTGAATTTTTAAATATATATATATATATATATATATATATATATATATATATATTCAATTAATTTATTATTTTCGAATTAATTCTAGGAAATTTTAATTTAATTTAAGTTATTATTATTATTATTATTATTATTATTACAGATGTTGGGGGAGAGGGAATCGGCTGCAGAATCAGCCAATAGGAAAGAGAGAGAGAGAGAGAGAGAAAAGAGGAGAAAGAAAGTGGGAGAGGAGAGAAAGCTTAGCCATTGCCCACCGGACTACCGCCCTCCAGCCACTGCCAGCTGCCATGCACTGCACCAGGAGGTAGAGCTGCCACAGACGATCCGACCACCGAAGTTTAGCCGTCGTCTGAGGCCACACGTGCCCACATGCCCTGGCCGAAGTCTCGATGACCGAGACATTTCTGGCAATTTCAAACCTTTTTTGGTCTCCTTTCTTAGAAATTCTTATACAATTGGACTCCTCCTCACCTAAGTTTTCATTTGGCACTTTATTTGCAATTTTTGAAGCTAATTTAAATTTTTGGCCGAAATTCAATGTTTATTTTTAGCTGTTGGTGTAATTTTTCGGCGATCTCGGATGAGTGAGGAGAGTAGCATATATTTTCGGATTTCATGTATCGAGACGAGTCAGTTGATACTCCATTTGCCATCAACTATCATTGTCAAAACATTTCCATGAAATTTATCCGACGATCGATCGGTGAGTATTACACATAAATTTTAAAAATTATTTTCTGATATTTATTTGATAGTTAGACATTTTTGTGATGAGTATATAATTTTAGAATAATATTTAGTTATAATTTAAATAATAAATTATAAAATAAATATTATTAAGTATAAATAATAATTAATTCTGAACCGTCAAATAATATCAGTATAATTATTAATGAATTCTAAATATTTTGTGAGTCCATATGAGGCATTTGACATAATTGTGTTACGTTATTGGTTAATGTTTCAGGGGACCATGTGTAATACTCTAAAAATGTATAACAGATTTTAGTGAATAAAATTCTTAATATATAGATTAAAATCATCGAAATAACCAATAATAATTTTAAAAAACCATTTAGAGTAAAAACGAAAATTTTTTTTGGAAAACGTCGGTACCGATATCGCTGCAATAAAAATAGCGGAACGGACGATGTATGAATTATTTTCTGATATTTATTTGATAGTTAGACATTTTTGTGATGAGTATGTAATTTTAGAATAATATTTAGTTATAATTTAAGCAATGAATTATAAAATAAATATTATTAAATATAAATAATAATTAATTTTGAACCGTCAAATAATGTCAGTATAATTATTAATGAATTCTAAATATTTTGTGAGTCCATATGAGGCATTTGACATAATTGTGTTACGTTATTGGCTAATGTTTATGGGGACTAAGTGTAATACCCTAGAAATGCATAACAGGTTTTAGTAAATAAAATTCTCAGTATATAGATTAAAATTATCGAAATAACCAATAATAATTTTAGAAAATCAGTTAGAGCGAAAACGGAAATTTTTTTTAGAAAACGTCGGTACCGATATCGCTGCCGTAAAAATAACAGAACAGACGACCGATGAATTTTTGAATTTGGATTGAGGATAATTGATAAGTTATATTCATGTGTGAATACAGTAAAAAAGAAATTTGAGAAAATATTACAAAATGCTCAAAAAACGAGCAAAAAAGTATTTTCGGTGAATAGTAAAATTTGTCGGTCTGAGTTTCAGAACAACTCTGAAACTATTTTTATTAAATAATATTAATTAAAATATGATGTTTAAACATTCACTTTGAGTTTTAATTCCCGAAAAAATTTTCAGAATAAATTACCGAGCGAAAAAGGATCAAAACTAAATTTTAAAAATTTTGAGGACTAAAGTGTAATTTACCTATTTCGTCTTATTATATAAGTCCAAAATGGGCAGAATTTCTGCCATTTGCTCTTAATCACCCGTGAGCCATTTTCTTTCATTTCTTTCTTCCTTTTTGAATTTCTAAGTAAGATTTGTAAAGCAAAATTTTTACAAATCACAAACTAAAACCATATAAACATTTTACAACCAAAATTAACCATAGGAAATCAAAAAATTTGAAGAACAAGCAAGGAAACAATTCTGCCAAAAATGGGGTTTTGAGGTAAATGGTTTGTTTGTTTGTTTTTTTTGTTTAAATAGATTTATTTAGTGATAAAAGGAATGGGTAAATTGTTTAATTGCATCAATTGATGCATTAAACAATTTTTTCCAATTTAAAACCCTAAAATTGAAGTTGTATGAATTGATTTTGAGTATATGAATTAGAATAGGTAAATTGGCTTTAGAATAAGTCAATTGGGTATTTATAGGTATTTAATTGACGTTCGTTTTATTGCAGAAAACTCGTTCGAGGAAAAACGTCAAATTTGGCCTAAACCGAGAATTTAGGGATTTGATAGCAATTGCTTTGCTTTTGGTGATTTGGAGGCTTAGGTGAGTCTAATATGCATCAATTTACTTGCCCAAATTATTGGAATGAACTTTGGAATCCAATTGTGCAAAATGAGTATTGGACGAACCCTAATTTGTTAAATTTGCCTATGAATTTCCTTGTTATTCCTTTGGTTTCCATTGCATATTTGATGCTTTCATTAAAGATTTTTGAGTTATTTTTGTTGCCTATGGAATTGCTTCCATTTGTGTGTTTGTTGATATTTGGGGCAATATCGATATTGCACTGAAACCATGCCGAAAAATCCGTAGGCCAACCATTTGAATGCCACCGTCGCCAGCGACCATGGTATGCCAATTGCGTCAACTTTTGACCGCAAAATGACCAAAATATATTTGTTCCCATTTTTTGTCGTTAGAACTTTAGTCGTCGTTTCATTGATTATTATTGATATTTTATTGATTTTAAGCTCATTAATTGATTCTAATGAGCTCTTGTTACCTAACTGCTATTGATTGATTGATATTGAGTTTGTTGAAATTGAGGATACCATTGCGGTATAATGGTGTCCATTGATAATTTTCCTTCTTATGTTGACCTTATGTGATATAA
>CANXYC010691917.1:0-28024 GCA_948193065.1 Aleurites moluccanus
ATAATTCCATAAGAACTTGAAGGGCTACAAAATGACCATTTTGCCCCTAGTTCACAAAATTTCAAGTTTCTTCCAATTTCTTCCTAACAGCCTTTGATGTACTTTTACATGTGTAAAATTGTCTAAAACATGCATATTCATTCCATTTAAGTAATAACATGCATCATACATAACATATAAATAAACAAAGAAAACCTTAGGTTTGCCCTTTTACAGCTTAGGTTCTAAGCCCTTAAGTTAGGGTGTTACACTATCATGGCCCAATTTTAGACCGTGACGGTCCTAGGGTACGGGTAATGCCAAGGCGACCAGTATCTCGAAGAACCCATGCTTTTACTTTAACTTTTACAAACTAATAATGTCATTAATAATCATTCCTTAAACATATGATACATTTTAGGTAATAATCTTTTTCTAAAACATCACAAGATTTCTTATAGAAAAACTGACAGAGTTTCCTTTATAACTCTGACTTAAGCTATCCGTAAGAAATAAAGGTTTACACTTCCATTTAAACATACATCCCCTTTTAACCTCCATTGATCAATCACAAATCAATAAGCACTTCAAATTTACATTCATATCTCATATCATATATATACATCATTAACATTTTCATATCAAACTTGGTTAACATTTGATCACATTAAAACATTAAACTCTTAGACAATCCAAGCCCTATATACATAATACCAAGGAACTTATATACACAGGAGTAACCTCAATACATACATCTATAATCCAAGGCTGAAGATGATGTAGCCAATGGACGATTGCCTCACCGAGGTCCTAAAAACATTTAATAACTTTAGGGTGAGTATAAGATTATACTCAGTGAATCAATATATATGAATATGCTATATTATTCATGAAAAATCATATCTATCCATTAATGATCTATAAATAATGAATATTGATGATGAAATGGTGAAATACATATCATGAACCATAATGCATATAATATAACAGGAATGAGTATCTGTAACATATCATAATATATCATATATTGTTACTTCACTTCTCTTCCTTCACATTTCCACCCAATCACACCATTTTCAACCAATCACACAATGGCATAGATAATTTCACTCTCTCTAGCAAAGGTCAGAGCATATATACAAATAACTATTTATACAGCCGATGGATTTATTCACTACACCATCGAAGTAGTCCTGTTATAACATATTATATGCAAATATCTCATATAGTATGAATATATCAATGTAAAGTCTCAAATATGACTTTAATGATGTTAAATAATATCATAAAGGTCAAAGGAGCAATATAGGTCAACACAAAAATTTTGGTCTCCGTGCCCAGTTGCGCGAGAGCAACTGACACACCTAAATTACGTGTCCGTTTCTCATTTTTCAGGTACTTTCTGGTTTGCCTTGAAATCAATATTTCCATGGTATTTTCTTTATAGAAATGATAAATACATATATTATAGGCAATTGGGCTTGATTTGATATCAAAAAGCCTTTCAGAACAAATTTTATACATAATCAAAATTTAGGTCAATTTCGAACATTTCGGCAGCTCTGTTTTAGGTCATTTTAGCAAAATTGCACAAAAGTGGATCATTAATGGTTTCAATCAAGGATATCATTTCATATGCATAAATTTATGACTTATGAATGAATAATTCATGAATCATATATATAGACTCACCTCAGATAAAAACTCCAAAATTTCCCAATAGGCCTAATTGGCCAGTGACTCGCCGTCCGCGACCCTAGCTTAGGAACTTTCCCCTATAATAATAAAATCACTTCAGTAAGACTTATACTCAATACTATTCACATAAAAACACATATCAAAGCATATTAAAGCATATTAGCATACATAAGTACATACTATACACTATAAACCCTAAATCACACAATTGACACTTTCCATACCTTTTGTGCTTCAAATGCACTTCTATCACCACATTTCATTCACATTTCATATATTCATCATTATAATGCTAAGTTAAGAACTTCCAAACACTTATTTCAATATTTCATACTAAACATACTTCAAATTTCAAGTATGCTTTCCAAGTACTTAAATCAATCAACATTTCCATATTTGAACTTATACATTTACATCATTTATACCATTAAACCATATTCAAACCTCACTTCTTCAATTGCATTAGCCTAACACCTTAAACTTACAAAGTCAAAAAGGATCTACCTTAATGGAAATCATTTCATTCATCCATTTTTCGACACCAATCAATCGTACAACATTAATATACATTAAATGCATAACATTCATCCATATAAACCCATTAAACATCAAAGTACAATTCATCATTCAAGCACCTCAAGTGTCAACCCAAATGAGAAACCATCTAAATGATTTTCTTTCCATCAATTAACCACCAATTCATGTTAAACACATCAAATACACATCATTCAAACCTTTTAAACCTATTAAACATCAAAATACAACATCATTATACACCATCATCATTTCGACCAAGACAAAGTTCCATTCAAATGAATTTGTTTACATTATTTAACCATTAATTCATATCATACACATCAAATACAACTCATTTAAACCAAAAGATCCATCAAAACAACACTTTGATTCATAATTCTTCCCATTAGGATTTTACTCCAATTTTTTATTTTTCTTCCAACCAAAACATGTTTTGGATACTAAATATCATCAAAGAACATCTTATAAACATAATCAAACCAAAACAATGGTAAAATCTATCACTTACCAAAAGTTCTTTAAAAACATTCAAACTTTGATTCTTAGCTTTTTCTTGTTTTTCCTTAGAATCTAAGGCTATATTTGAGTTTATAATGGTGGAATTAACTAGTTTCTATCAAAAAATGAAAGAAAACAACAACCTTTGATGGTGTTCAATGGTGGCCGAAACTAGGTGGCAGACGAAAGAGAAAATGGTTGGTGAAATGGCAAGGAAGATGAAGAATGATGAATAGGTGGGAAAAATCCAACTTAAATATCAAAGGCATAATCCTATACATTAGGTTTATGATAGAAATGGTGAAACCTAGCCATCCAACCATCCATTTCTTCATCATTTCATCCAATGGTTTGATTTAGAGAAGCCTAAAATGATACCATAGGCCTACATACACCATATAAGTCCATATTCCAAAGGAAAAGACTAAATTGCCCTTAGTTCAAATGAAACTCCTAAACCTAGCAGCTTGCCGGGAATTATTTTCAACCGGGTTTAATTTTCCAACAAAAGTTCAAATAAATAAAATATCATCATTTTCATGTCCTAATATTCTTTTCTACCTTCAAATATTGTGTTTATTTCCATAAAACTTGAAGAGGTGTGAAATGACTATTTTGCCCCCAGTTCACCAAAAATTCATTTTTTCCTGATTTCTTCCTAACAGTCTTTAAACCATTTTTATGCATATAATACTTCCTAAAACATGCATATACATTCATTTTAAGCATAAACATGCAATAATACATATTATTTAAACAGAGGACAAATCTCCTAGGTTTGCCCTTTAGAGTTCAAGTACTAAGCTTTATTTAAAGTGTTACATTCTACCCCCTACAATTAAATTCATCCTCGAATTTACTTTAATGCAATAGGGTAGAATAGAAACCTGATTCATGAAATAAGGTGGGGTATCTGTGCCTCATCTCAACTTCACTCTCCCAAGTACATTCCTTTATTGTTCTATTCCTCCATAAGACTTTAACCATAGGAATGCTATTGTTGTGAAGCTGTCTAATTTACTGATTAACTATTTTAATTGGTACTTCCTCATATGCTAAATCTTCACTTATCTCAACATCTTGTAGCTGAAGAACATGGGATGGATCTAATACATAACTCTTCAATATAGAAATATGAAACACTTGATGCATATGTCCCATATTTGGAGGTAGTGCCAATCTGTATGACACATTTCCTACTCTGTCTAAGATCTCAAAAGGACCCATATATCTAGGTGACAATTTTCCTTTCTTTCCAAATCTTATAACTCTTCATTGGAGAAATTTTTAGGAACACATGGTCACCTACACTAAATTGCATATCCTTCCTCTTAGGATCAGCATAGCTCTTCTGTCTAGTGAAGGTAGTCTTAATTCTCTCCTTAAATATGGGCACTTTTTCTATTGTCTCTCTAATCAAATCAGGGCCCTCTAACTGCTTTTGTCCAAGTTCAACCCAACATATAAGAGATCTGTACTTTCTTCCATACAGTGCCTCATATGGTGCCATATCAATAGTGGAGTGGTAAATGTTATTGTAGGAAAACTCTATCAATGGCAGATAATGATCCCAGCTACCTTTATAGTCCATCACACAGAATCTCAAAATATCTTCTAAAGCTTGAATAGTCCTTTCTGTCTGACCATCTGTCTATGGATGAAATGCAGTACTGAAATGTAGCTTAGTACCCAATGCCTCCTGGAATTTCTGCCAAAATCTAGGAGTAAACTAAGTACCCCTATCAGAAATGATTACCAATGGCACACCATGCAATATAACAATCTTATCAACATATAGTTGGGTATACTGAACTGTTGTATAAGTGGTCTTTACTTCTAGGAAATGAGCTGATTTAGTCAACCGATCCACTATCACCCAAATAGAATCATAGCCTCTCTGTGTCTTTGGCAATCTACCACAAAGTCTCTAGTTACCTGTTCCTATTTCCATTCTGGTAATTGGATCTCTTGTAGTAAACCAGATGGCTTCTGATGCTCTGCCTTAACCTACTGACAGGCTAAACAAATAGACACAAACTTAGCTATATCACCTTTCATATTAGGCCACCAATAATGCTTCTTCAGATCATGATACATCTTTATCACTCCAGGATGAATAGTGTATGGAGCATAATGGATCTCCTCCATTATCTGTTTTCTTAACCCATCACAATCAGGTACAAACAACCTATCATTATATTTCAATACATTATCCCTAACTGTAAATTCAGTAGCCTTACCTTCTCTAACTAACTCCATAATCTTTATTAGCTGTGAATCTTTACTCTGGGAATTCTTTATCTCATCCAATAATAATGGTTTAACCTGAAATTGTGCTATCAACACCTGTTCCTGCCCCTGTAATTCAAAATCCAAGGTTAATCCCATTGCTACCAATTCCCTAAACTCATGCACTAGAGGCTCTTCTGTAACAATCATTATGCTAAACTACCCATAGATTGCCTACTAAGTGCATCTGCTACTACATTAGCCTTCCCTGGGTGATATAAAATCTGATAATCATAATCTTTTAACAATTCAACCCATCGCCTCTGTCTCAAATTCAGTTCTTTTTGCTATAGTATATACTGGAGACTCTTATGATCTGTATATATTTCACATTTCACCCCATAAAGATAATGTCTCCAAATCTTCAAAGCAAAGATCACTGCTGCCATCTCCAAATCATGGGTAGGATAATTCGCTTCATGCTTCTTCAACTGTCGTGAAGCATAAGCAATTACTTTCCTATCCTGCATCAGCACACATCCCAGGCTAATTCTAGATGCATCAAAGTATATAACAAATGTACCAGTCTCTGTAGGAAGTGTCAACACTAGAGCAGTAGTCAAACAAGTTTTAAGAGTCAGAAAACTTTTCTCATAATTTTCACTCCAATGAAATTTCTCCTGTTTTCGAGTCAACCTAGTTAATGGAGTAACTATCTTTGAAAAACCTTTAACAAATCTCGAATAATATCCAGCTAATCCCATAAAACTCTTTACCTCAATCACTGCAGTGGGTCGTGGCCAATTAGATATTGCTTCCCCTTCTGAGGATAAACTTTGATGCCATCTTTACTAATAACATGTCCCAGAAATGCTACCTCAGTCAACCAGAAATCACACTTAGAAAACTTGGCATATAACTAATGCTCCCTCAAAATCCGCAATGTGATCCTAAGATGCTCTTCATGTTCCTCCTTACTCCTAGAATAGATGAGAATATCATCAATGAAGACAATGATAAACTTATCCAAATAGGTCTTGAACTTTCTGTTCATCAGATGCATAAAAGCTGCAGGTGCATTAGTTAGCCCAAATGGTAACACCAGAAATTCATAGTGTCCATATCTGGTTCTGAAAGCAGTCTTTGAAACATGCTCCTTCTTAATCTTCAGTTGATGATACCCTGATCTCAAATCAATATTGGCGAAATAATAGGCTCCCTGTAACTAATCTAACAAATCATCTATCCTGGGCAAAGGATACCTATTTTTCACTATCACCTTTTTCAGCTGTCTGCAGTCAATGCACATCCTCAGTGTCCCATCTTTCTTCTTTACAAACAACACTGGAGCTCCCCAAGGTGAACTACTAGGTCTGATAAACCCCTTGTCTAGCAGTTCCTGTAACTGCACTTTCAACTCTTTTAACTCTGGTGGTGCCATTATGTATGGTGGAATGGATGTTGGATCTGTACTAGGATACACTTCAATTTCAAATTCTATTTCCTTTTCTGATGGAAATCTAAGAAGATCTGCAAGAAAAACATTTGAAAATTCCTGTACTATTGGAATATGCTCCAACTCCTTAGGTACCTTTGTAGTATCCACCACTGATGCCAAGTAAGCAATACACCCTTTCCTCAACAATCTCTGTGCCTGAATAGCTGAGATAAACCCTATCATTTTCTTTTTTTTCTCTCCCTGAAAAATAATCTTTTCCTGCCCATCCAGTCTAAATTCTAATTGTTTCAAAGAACAATCAATAATGGCCCTATATGCAGTTAACCAGTCCATACCCAAAATCACATCAAACTCTAATACTGGTAACCCAATCAAGTCTGCAAGTAACTCTTTATTAGCTATATTTACAGGACAATCTCTATACCTATATCCCACAATTTCATTTTCCCCCAATGGAGTAGCTACCTTTAATAGCATCAATAAAGGTTCCCCAGCTAACCCCATTTTCCTAGCAAATACAAAAGGCATAAAAGAGTGTGTGGCACCAAAATCAAATAATGTGTATGCTTCAATATCATAAATAGGAACCATACCTACTACAGTATCACGTAATCCCTGGGCCTGCTGTGGGGTCATGGCAAAACTCTCCCCTGACATCACCCTGTTGGTGGTTGTGTTTTTGGCTAACCTTGTCCTGCTAGTCTACCTCTACCAGCTCCTCCTCTACCCATCTGTACAGTAGGCTGAGATACTACTGAACCAGTCTGATATGGAACTCTCATAGGACACTCCCTCAAATAGTGGCCAAACTGTCCATATTTAAAACATGTCCCTGTTTTAGCCCTACATTCTCTAGCATGCCTCTTTCCACAATGCTCACATAGAGGTATCTCAATGATTTGCTGCACTGGTCTGTTGGATCCTCTAGAATATGGTGGGGTAGGTGGTCTCATCCTGCCTCCTCTAGAAACATCCCTCCTCTGACTCTGTACTGAGGGTGTCTGAAACTGCCTCTGAGTAGGCCTAACCATACCAGTTTGGGATGATCCCTCTCTATATCTAGGGAACTCTCCCCCTCTGCCCCTCTTTCTTATTTCTTTCTCTGTCTTTTCTTGTTTATATTTGATATCCATCTGTGCAGCTACATCAATAATCTGTCCCAGAGAAGTATACTGTCCAGCTAACAGTATGTTATACAGTAAAGCATGCAGACTTCTCCTGAAATGACCAACCAAGTCTACTTATGTGGGTGCTATCTTTCTAGCATACTTGCTCAGTCTCCAGAACTCTCTAGCATAATCAGTGACACTAAGATTCCCCTATTTTAGCTGGTCAAATCTCTTAATATTTCTGTCCCTGATTCCTGCTGGTAAAAATTCATCCATTAACTTTTGTTTAAATTCTTCCCAGGTGATCGAGTCATTACTATGGATATTAGCATCAATGTGCTCATCAAACGATACAGAAGCATCCCCCAAAAATAGCAAACCTACCATCTCAATAATCCTGGCATCTGAACAAGGTAGCTTTCTGAAAACCCTATCCACCCTCTCAATGAAGTCACTGGGGTCTGTACCATACTCCCCAGAATAAGTGGGTAGCTGTAACTTCAGGAACTCTGAAATACTGAAACCACTTTCAGGAATAATTCTATGGTTTCTTACCCTTCTCTGTTCAACTGGAACCCTTTCGAGTGTTGGTGGTATCTCAGGCTGTATAACAGGCTGAACAGGTAGTGGAGATGGTTTGGTACTGCAGCTGCCTGTGCTGCTATATGTGCCTGTAACATTTGGATCATCTCCTGATTTCTCCTTAACATTTCCTATCTAAAATCCTGCATTTCCTGTCTCAATGTAGTCTCACCAATGCTACTCCCCTCTGTACATTGCTGTGAGCTAGGTGGATCAGGACTAATCCTCTATGCCTTTATAGAAGTATCAGTGCCTACCTCAAGCTCTCCACTATCTGCCCTATGCTCACCCTCTATATCAGGTATATCACCCCTATTCACACTTCTCGACATCTGCATATATTTAAATAAAATAACAATTCATATAGCATAAAGGAATATTCAATCTACAGATTCACAGAATTTCAAATAATGAAGATAACATCTAACTTAGACGATACACGACATCCTATGTTCTTTGGTATTTACACTATTACTGCCATAAAACATCACAGGTTTACTAAACCTTTAGGTCTGATACCAAATCTGTCACGGTCAGATTTTAGACCATGATAGTCCTAGGGTATGGCTAATGCCAAGGTGACCAGTACCTCGAAGAACCCATGCTTTTACTTTAACTTTTACAAACTAATAATGTCATTAATAATCATTCCTTAAACATATGATACATTTTAGGTAATAATTTTTTTCTAAAACATCATAAGATTTCTTACAGAAAAGCTGACAGAGTTTCCTTTATAACTTTGACTTAAGCTATCCGTAAGAAATAAAGGTTTACACTTCCAATTAAACATACATCCCTTTTTAACCTCCATTGATCAATCACAACTCAATAAGCACTTCAAATTTACATTCATATCTCATATCATATATATACATCATTAACATTTTCATATCAAACTTGGTTAATATTTGATCACATTAAAACATTAAACTCTTAGCCAATCCAAACCCTATATACATTATACCAAGGAACTTCTATACACAGGAGTAACCTCAATACATACATCTATAATCCAAGACTGAAGATGATGTAGCCAATGGATGATTGCCTCACCAAGGTCCTTAAAACATTTAATAACTTTGGGGTGAGTATAAGATTATAGTCAGTGAATCAATATATTTGAATATGCAATATTATTCATGAAAAGTCACATCTATCTATTAATTATCTGTAAATAATGAATATTGATGATGAAATGGTGAAATACATATCATGAACCATGATGCATATAATATAACAGGAATGAGTATTTGTAACATATCATAATACATCATATACTGTTACTTCACTTCTCTTCTTTCACATTTCCAGCCAATCACACCATTTCCAACAAATCACACCATGGCATAGAGAATTTCACCCTCTCTAGCAAAGGTCAGAGCATATATACATATATTTGTGTACACAACCGATGGATTTATTCACTACACCATCGAAGTAGTCTTGTGATAACATATTATATGCAAATGTCTCATATAGTATGAATATATCAATGTAAAGTCTCAAATATGACTTTAATGATGTTAAATAATATCATAAAGGTCAAAGGAGCAATATAGCTCAATATGAAAATTTTGTTCTCCGGGGCCCAATTGCGCCAGTGCAACTGATACCCCTAAATTACGGGTCTGTTTCTCATTTTTCAGGTACTTTCTGGTTTGCCTTGAAATCAACAGTTCCATGGCATTTTCTTTATACAAATGATAAATACATATATATTATAGGCAATTGGGTTTGATTTGACATCAAAAAGCCTTTCAGAACAAATTTTATACAGAATCAAAGTTTAGGTCAATTTTGAATATTTCGGCAGTTCTGTTTTAGGTCATTTTAGCAAAACTGCCCAAAAGTAGATCATTAATGGTTTTCAATTAAGGATATCATTTCATATGCATAAATGTGTGACTTATGAATGAATAATGCATGCATCATATATATAGACTCACCTCAAACAAAAACTCCAAAATTCCCCAACAGGCCTAATTGGTCCGTGACTCGTCGTCCACGACCCTATCTTGGGAACTTTCCCCTATAATAATAAAATCACTCCGGTAAAACTTATACTCAATACTCTTCACATCAAAACAGATATCAAAGCATATTAGCATACATAAGTACATACTATACACCATAAACCCTATATCACACAATTGACACTTTCCATACCTTTTGTGCATCAAATGCACTTCTATCACCACATTTCATTCACATTTCATATATTCATCATTATAATGCTAAGTTAAGAACTTCCAAACACTTAGTTCAATATTTCATACTAAATATACATCAAATTTCAAGTATGTTTTCCAAGTACTTATATTAATCAACATTTCCATATTTGAACTTATACATTTACATCATTTATACCATTAAACCATATACAAACCTTACTTCTTCAACTGCATTAGCCTAACACCTTAAACTAACAAAGTCAATATGGTTCCACCTTAATGGAAATCATTCCATTTATCCATTTTTCAACACCAATCAATCATACAACATTAATATACATCAAATGCATAACATTCATCCATATAAACCCATTAAACATCAAAGTACAATTTATCATTCAAGCACCTCAAGTTTCGGCCCAAATGAGAAACCATCCAAATGATTTTCTTTCTATCAATTAACCACCAATTCATGTCAAACACATCAAATACACATCATTCAAACCTTTTAAACCTATTATCATCAAAATACAACATCGTTATACACCATCATCATTTCGACCAAGACAAAGTTCCATTCAAATGAATTTGTTTCCATCATTTAACAATTAATTCATATCATACACATCAAATACAACTCATTTAAACCAAAAGATCCATCAAAACAATACTTTGATTCATAATTCTTCCTATTGGGGTTTCATTCCAATTTTTTATTTTTCTTCCAACCAAAACATGTTTCAGATACTAAATATCATCAAAGAACATCTTATAAACATAATCAAACCAAAAGAATGGTCAAATCAATCACTTACCAAAAGTTCTTCAAAAGTTTTCAAGCTTTGATTCTTAGCTTATTCTTGTTTTTCCTTAGAATCTAAGGCTATATTTGAGTTTATAATGGTGTAATTAATTAGTTTCTATCAAAAAATGAAAGAAAACAACAACCTTTGATGGTGTTCAATGGTGGTTGAAACTAGATGGAGGAAGAAAGAGAAAATGGTTGGTGAAATGGCTAAGGAAGATGAAGAATGATGAAGAGGTGGAAAAAATCCAACTTAAATATCAAAGGCATAATCCTATACATTAGGTTTATGATAGAAATGGTGAAACCAAGCCATCCAACCATCCATTTCTTCATAATTTCATCCAATGGTTAGATTTAGACAAGCCTAAAATGATACCATAAGCTTGCATGCACTATATAAGTCCATATTCCAAAGGAACATACTAAATTGCCCTTAGTTCAAATGAAACTCCTAAATCGAGCAGCTTGCCGAGAATTATTTTGAACTGGGTTTAATTTTCTAACAAAACTTTAAATAAATAAAATATCATCATTTTCATGTCCTAATATTCTTTTCTACCTTCAAATATCATGTTGATTTCCATAAAACTCGAAGGGTTATGAAATGACCATTTTGCCCCCAGTTCACCAAAAACTCAACTTTTCCCGATTTCTTTCTAACAGCCTTTAAACCACTTTTATGCATATAATACTTCCTAAAACATGCATATACATTCATTTCAAGCATAAACATGCAATTATACATATCATTTAAAAAAAAGACAAATCTCTTAGGTTTGCCTTTTAGAGTTCAAGTTCTAAGCTTTATCTGAAGTATTACAACTACGAGGGGTTATGACTCCATATGGGTGATTGTAGACCATTTGATGAAATTTGCTCATTTTCTGGAGGTTAAGGCTAGTTACACGGCAACTCAGTATGCATAGTTGTATGTGGATAAGATTGTGCGACTTCATGGAGTTCCTTTGATGATCATTTTAGATAGAGGTACACAGTTCACCTCCCGGTTTTGGCAGAAATTTCAGGAGGCTATGGGTACCTAGTTATGGTTCAATACTGCTTTCCATCCGCAGACTGAAGGGCAGTCGAAGAGGACAATCCAGACATTGGAGAATATGTTTCGGTTGTGTGTTCTGGATTTCAAAGGTAACTGAGATTACTATCTGCCATTGATTGAGTTCTCTTATAATAACAGTTTCCACTTTTCTATTGATATGGCTCCATTTGAACCACTACATGGTAGAAAATGTAGATCTCCAGTGTGTTGGGTAGAGCTAAGGGAGAAGCACCTTGAGGGGCCATAGTTGATTAGGCAAACTATGAAAAAGTGCCTATGATTAGGGATCGAATGAAGACTGCCTTCAGTAGGTAGAAGAGTTATGCTGATCCGAAGAGAAAGGATGTACATTTTGCAGTTGGTGATAATGTCTTCCTTAAGATCTCACCGATGAGGGGTATTATGAGATTTGGGAAGAGGAAAAAATTGTCACCAAGGTTTATAGGCCCATTTAAGATTCTTAAGAGGATAGGTAATGTGGCCTATAGATTGGATCTTCCACCTAATATGAGCCACGTACATCCGGTTTTCCACATCTCAATGCTGCGAAAATATGTGTCTGATCGATTGCATATATTGGAGGGTACAGGATGTGGGTCTCAATGAGGACTTATCGTATAGGGAGCTACAAGTCAAGATAGTTGATCGACAAGTCAGACAATTGTGGAATAATGAGATCTCGATGGTAAAAGTGCTCTGGAGAAACCAGTTTATGGAGAAGTGCACTTGGAAGAGTGAGTAGGAAATGAGATGTAGATATTTATTCCTGTTCCAGTAGTGAGGTATATATTTATTTAAATTCGAGGACGAATTTATTTGTAGGGGTAAAATATAATACCTTAGAAAGTTATAACATATATGCATGATTTAGTTCTCAGTATATGGTTCAAAAGTCTTAAAATGATGGGAAATAATTTTAAAGACACAGTTAGAAAGCGAACTAGTTACTTTTCCGAAAATCGGCGTTGTCGGGTATACTACCGAGAAATTAGCAATCCGATCAACAGAAGAATTTCTAAATTTGACTAGGGACTAAAAAATCACCATAATACATGTGTAATTTTAGTAAAAAGAAAGAAGTGAAAAATATTTACGAACACTAAAAAAGTAACCAATGGCAAAATTGTAAGTAAAAAAAACTTTAAGGTGAATAGTAGAAATTAGTCCATCGGAGTTACAAAATGACTCTAAGACCATTTTTATAAATAAGTATAAATTAAAATAAGCTTGTTGACTCCCCATATGGAAATCCAAATCCTGACAGAATTGTAAGAATAAATTACAGAAGAAGTTGGGGTCAAAACCTAATTACTTGGAAACTTAATGACCAAAATATAATTTGCCAATTGATTTTAGTATAAATGCAACACTTAGAAAATTTTGGCTCATCTTCTTCTTCATTTATTCTCTTGGCCGAACCACTCTTCTTCCTCTTCTCCAATTCTACTTCAAATTTTCCACCAAAATCCTTAAGAAAATTCATAGAAAAATTGAGATTAAAGCTTGTTCTTCCATTCCCCACCTTTGATTTGCTTGGAAAGCTAAAGGAAATCAAGGAACTTTAGCTAGAATATTTCCACCACTTCATCCCATCAAGGTAGCCAATTTGTTTGTTTGTTTTTATGGTTTAGTTAGATGATTTTAAGGTTGAATTGAATGGGTTTTAGGTTAGATTGCATCAATCGATGCATTTTGATAGAAAATCCTAAATGTTTTAACCTATTTGGAGTTGTTTGAATGAGCTTGATGATTTAATGTTAGTTAATGTTAATTGATATTAGAATATGTCAATTGGTATTAACTAATTAATGGATTGTTTGGTGTAGAATTCAAGATTTGTCAAAGTTATGCTTATTGCCTCAATTGAAGAACTTGGGTGGAAATCAATTTTACAAAGCATTTGGAAAGCTTAGGTGAGTCTTATATGCATCAAATAACATGCCTAATACCTTAGATTGATTATTGGAATTCATATGAAAAAGCCATATTTTGGCCGAATGGGGTGTTACTATTCATTACCTTAGTTTTCTTTGATTTTTGACTTGAATTCCTATGCCAATTTGACCCATTTTGTGTTGTTTAATCTTGCTTATTTGATACCTATAGTATTATTGCCAATGTGCCTTATTGTTTCTTGAAATGGGGAAGTCAAACTTACACCATAACCTAACTTATTGGCTTGCCAAATTGTGCCCACCAAGTGTGTGATTAAATGCCTATTTGTTTTGTCTTTGGCCTATTGCTTTGTATTACATTGGCCTACCATTTGAATTCCATTGTCGCCAGAGACGTTGGCATGCCAATTTGCCTACCGTTTTCCTTTGCCGAGCCAACTTTTGTACCATGTCTTTGTTTATTTGCCAAACCACTTATTGTTGTTCACATGTCATCTATTGCTATGCCACTGATTTTATTCATAATTGATTGATTGATATTGAGCTTATTGATATGGAGGATGCCATTGTTGCATAATGGTGTCCATTGATATGTTATTTCCTTATATTGATCTTAATGTGGCTTGACAGAGCTACCGCTCTGATAGAGTAGTGGGAAAATATTGTCGGTGATGTGCACATTGTATTATTGGTGCCCTAAATATGAGGGGTTATGGTCCTGGCAATAAGACTTGATCAGTTTTATGCTTATTGATATGAATATTACTGGAGACTGTATGTTCACATATAGTCCATACTGATTCTACTGGAGATTGTATGATTTCATACAGTCCATCCATTTATCTGTCTATCCATATGATATCGAGCCTATGATCTGTTCACTGACTATTCTGTCACCTGTTATTGATTTTGTAATTGTTTATCTTGACCTGTTGGCACTACTGTTCCATTTGTTATCTATTATTTCATTGGTGATGCATATAGATTCACTGAATATCTTATATACTCACCTTTTCTTTATTTAACCATTTCAGGAGAGGAGTAGATTGCAAAATCCTGTCGTCTGTCATCTGAGGATTTCTGCTTGTTGTTATCTGATGTATATATTTTGAATTATGTATTTTGATGTTTATAATTTAGCTGCTCCATGAGGGTATGTATGGTATAGTTAGGATATGAACGTTTATATGTATGTAATGATATTATGAGATATGTGATGATCATATGGTATGATATAATGACTGTTACAACCAATTGTATTAAATTACAGTAAGAATTACAGAATGACAGAATGAATGGTAACTAAGTAAAATGGATAATTAATTGGTGTTTGTAGATTATGCATGTAATACTGAGTTCTACGGGTGCTGGTCACCATTGGCATCTCCTGCATTCTAGGACCGTCGTAATCTAGAAATGGGTCATGACAACTACCTATAAAAATCAACTAAAATTCATTAACCATCAAAACTTAGCAATTAGCATTAATAACATTAACTCATCAATTTATGTACTCATAACATCATGCTTCAATCAACAATATCTCTACACCTTTTTCTATTAACATTACATGTTTTGGGTCTCCAATCAAATAACATTAATTCAATAATTTTGATACTTAATAATAAACATCTGTATACCTTATATACCAATATAATATATTATATTCTCTATACTCATATAATTCATTATTTCTCTTTAATTATCTAAAAGTCCTTCTATAAACAACCAATTCTTAATATATATATATATATATATATATATATACATATATATTATTTCAATCAAAAACTCTATTCTCTTCAATATAACAATTATGTGATCTTACTTAATTTTCAATCGATTCATTTTACATTTCTACAATTAACTATCTATGTTATTATGTTTCTTCTCATGTTCTCCATTCTAATACTTTTTAATCTCTATAGACTTCAAATTTTTATATGCATTATCTTTATCCAATTCATATCATCCATCTTATTATCTTCCATCATACAGGATAGGATCAACAATCAATATCTATGTTTTTCTTAACCACAATCACAATAGACTATAATTCACTATTAATTATTACTTACTATTCTGTTAATTCTTTACCTTTACTAATAATTGCCTAGTACATCAATACTATTTATTTCCTTCCATTAGGAATGTATAATATTACATTACCATCATACAATACAAAAATCTAACTAATCGTCAATATAATTTAAACATATAATTAACCATCAAAACATGAAAATCCATCAATATAATTAATTATTCTAACTCATTTAAGCTACTTCTACACATAGGCTTAACCTATTTAATTTTACAATAAAGTAACCTACTCAATTATAGGACAAAGATTTCAGTATCTAAACACATAACAGTATTACGTAGATAAGTTAACATAGAATGAACAACTGTAAATGATGTGACATGAATTCTTATGCTTCATGGTATAGTTATACCCTTCTATACCCCAAGGACACATACCTATAGATATAAGTCATTACTAATTATCTAACCTTTATTCTGATACCACCTTTGTCACATCCCAAAATTTAGAACATAACGGTCCTAGGGCACGGGAACAACCTAGCTACCAACACCTGTAGAACCCTTATCCATCAATTAACCGGTTAATGTTTCCCCTATAATTTCAAGGTAATACCTAATATGAATAGTGCCAAGTTTAATATTTTAATAATTTTTTAAAATTCTCAACCTGTATAGAAAATACACTTCTAATCCACCCTTATAACCTCACTACAAAATTTCATTCACAATAACCAATCACATTATTCAATCAAATTAACATTCATTTATGATAATAATAATTACATTCATATATGAAATTAAATATCATATGTATATATTAGGTTACCCAATTTATAAGTATTTATATGCTTAATTCCAATACGTATTTATATTTAATAATCCTAATTAAATTCTAAATCTATTAAGTATAATTTTATGAAACGAGTATCGGTAGTTGAATTTTTATAAAATTTAGTAAGTGTATTAGTGAGAAACAATTATGGAATACCTAAATTAGAGGACTTAGCATTGTGAAAAAAATAATTAGGGGATTAAAAGAAGTTGAAAAGGATACTAATTAATTAAATCAGTTAAAAGACTTAAAAAGAAAAATTGAGAAAAACTAAAATTGGACACCCTCTGGTATTCGATTTTTAGTAAATTATAAATCAATCTTTTATCTATTTTTTCTTCACACACCTAAAATCTGATGAATAATGGATGAGTTAAAAATATAATTGAGTTAAATTGATAAAATTTAAATACTTAAGTAGTAAAGTAAAAGAGATAGAAGAATAAGAAGAAGAAAATGACAATTTTGTAATTTTGAGAGATGGAGTAAAAAATTTGACAAATAATTAAAATAATAATTATAATGATGATGATTAAATGGGAAAATGTTCGCCCAAGTGGAGCCTTTTCTTACTAAAAAATAATTTAATTTATTTCTCTTAAATTAACATAGACATAAACTAGATTATATACATTTTTCTTTCCTTTTTCTTGAATTTTATTTTTCTAAATTTATAATTAGTCATAATAGTCTATAAATAATTATAATTAAAAAGAAAATTATCATCTTTTTCATCCTGTTCTCCCTTGGCCACAATTTTCACCATCATATTCTAACAAATTTTACTTAAACTTCACTCACTTAAATCACCTTTCCACCATCTGAACTTCAAGCCTTTTTACGTATAAGCTTCCTTCCTCATCAAATTAGCAGGAAATTTATTGATAATTGAAGGAAATTCTCTCAAGGCTTCAAGAGGTTAAATCTTAAACTAGCTTTATAATTTGAGTTAATGAATTTTAATGGTAGGTAAGAGGTTTAATTGGAGAAAAAAAGTTAGATTAGAGGAAAATCCTTGAAAATTTTAAAATTCTTGTATTTGGATAAAATATTGAGACTCGATTTTTGTGCCATTAAAATGGGAATTTGAAAATTCACAAAACATGAAAGTTGTATATATACATGCGTAGATTATCTGTCTTTAAGAAATTGTTATCCAATTCGTGCTGTGTTGAGTGATATGAGACATTGAGTAAGACTGACTCAGGTTGGAGTTTTGACTAAGAAACTCTATAGTGTTTTGAGGTTTTGTGTCACACCCCAGAACCAAAAGTGTGACAGTCCTAGAGTAAGGGTAAACTTAAGGCCACCATAAACCCATAGAATCCAAACTTAGATCATCAATCATCAATAATATTCTATAACCATGTAATATACTTTAATACATAGATAATCCATCAATACAATATCACTTGTTCCTTATAAGGAATAAGGATTACCCAAAAAAAAAAACTCAATTATATCTCAATCTAATACAATTACGAAGCCACTATGATTAGTATTCCAAAATAACACAAAACATCAAATGATTATCAAATCAATACATTAGCTTCTTAAAGAGAGAAAATAATCAAGAAGCTCTATCTATCCTGTCAACAAGTTCTATATCACCTGAAATCCACAATAGAAGAAAAGGAATGAGTCGAAAACTCAATAAGTTATGGAAATGTAATAATATTTAGGGTTTTACAATGATTGATCACATAATAGGTTGAATTCAATATATATATATACATACATAACAATAGTAATAATAGTTTATGAATAATAATAATACATTTAATGACATTTATTTACGTGCCTACAAAGAAATGACACCCATAAATGTGATAATAGAACAACCATCAATCCATACCATCCATCCATCGAGATACTACGATCTCAAACCATACGTATGCTTGATCAGAACATACGTCACAGGGCCGATAGGCCTCCCCTCAGTAAAGCCACTGATACAATTTGACCTTATCAGCTAGGTCACGGGTGCACATAGTCCAATGATTTCTCCCTCATTGGGAAGGCGTTCTAAATCGTTAATAGCCATACAATCGATTTAATGAACAATGAGTGGGTCTAGAGACCGCACACTATCAATATCATTAACAATATCGAATAAGTTTTCAATAATTTCATATGACCCAAATGGTCTTTCAAAGATAATACATTTCAATGGTGGCCTAAGGCCCAATGACATTACAATATCATATTGATAATACTAAAGATGAAATTTAGTCCAAGAACAATGACTAAACTTCATTCAAGAACAATATTAACAAATGTGGATTTCATAACAAAGAACAAATTATTCCATAACTTACCTCAATCCAAAACAAATAAGCTCAACTATCACCACAATCAGCAATCTTTAGGTCCTTAGGTTCACCAAGCCTAAAACAATAAATTCCTAAAAATGGGTCAATTAGGGTTTCCTTTCCCAAAATTAATGTGCAAAGAATTTTAGGATTCTATGCTTCATAGTACTCAATAAATTGATTTCTAATACCAATTAAACCATTAAATGAAGAATTACTATTCATATTACTATTCACATAAAATCATTAAATCTCCCAACTCCCATATCAAACATAATTAATGGCAATAAATGCTCTTAAATGACTACTAACAACCTATAACAACTAGTCTAACAATATCATAACCCATAAGTAACTATAAAAGCAAGAACTAGGATTTACCTTTAAAACCCTAAAAGAGATTTCTTTGAGAAAGAATTCCCTTGAAGGTGATTTGATGCCTTATACTATGTTACCTATAAAGAATCCTTGAAGAAAATGGCTATTTGGATGATTAGAGAGCAATATGGGTGGTTAATTGAGCAATGGATAAGAAATGAGAAGAAGAAGAAGAAATAAAATTTAATGGTTTATGGTTTCCAAAAATCTTAAAATGACTTCTATTTCTATAGCCTGAAGACTTATGCCCGTGAAGAATGAATTCACACCTGTGAAGAATAAGTTTCAGGCTTGTGGGATAAATTTATGCTCGTGAACAACAAAAGGTCAATTTCTCGTATTTAGACAGAGATCAAAGTAACAACAGTTATTAGAGTTCACACCCGTGAAAACAACAGGTTCAAACTCACTAAGGCAATCACTTCTCAAAACCATTCTAAAACTCACCAAAACCATTCTAAACAAAATCTATAACAAAGAAACAATTCAATAACAATCAATTAATACAATATATAACCACAAGCAACCATGCAAATTGAAATATTGGGTGTTACATTTTGAGACCCTTAAGAATAGAATTAGGGAAAACTCAAAACATAAAAAATCTTCTCTTATGTATTACTAAATTTAAATGAAAGGAAAACATCATTTGGACATCTATATGATTAGATATGTTTAAAAAAGCATAGGTTGCTAGGGTAGGATTTGCAGGACAAATTTTAGGATGCAGGATAAATTTAGAAAATTCACCATAATTCTTGTAGTGTCTAGAAAAATCTGAATTTTTAGGATGTTAAACCCTTATATGTCTAGTTAAGTTATCAAAAATAATTGAAGCAATTGGATTAGAATAAATAGAGATATTAACAAAAGTAACTAGGCTGCCATAAACCAAATTATAGAAAATTGAAAGGGATAGTTACAATTTGATTCATATTATATGAAATTAAAGTAAATTGAGTATTAAAACTATCTAATTGCTCTTGTAGCTTCAAAAGAAAAAGATAAAGAATAAGAGACATTGGATCATTCCTTTTGCTTGTGTTAGAGTGGAAGGTTATGTTTTTGGAGCTAAAGTTGTAAAGGTGAGTATGTATATATGTTATTTTACTTAAAATGGAAACCAATTAAAACTTACCAATGTTCATTGTATTACTAAATCCTAATTTCCATATTGCCATATTGCCTTGTTCAAATATGATCCTTAAACTATATCATTGGTTAATGGAAGCCAAATGACAACCTAATTGATTAAAATGCCTAATTGGTTGATTTACCTTTCATTTGGCCTAATATAAACATACCAATTTCATTGTTATTGTTTTGAATTTTGAATTTTGGTATGGACACTCTTGATACTTTACATTGGTACCTTAAGCACCTTAGAAATGATAATACCCAAAATTAAAGCCATTGGAATTGAAAAGCCAAAATTGGGTCGACTGCCCTCTTTGAATAACCTTAATATTCTTGTTCTTATTTTGATTGCTTTATTGATAATGAACCTTCTATCCATAGCAAATGAAAAACTTGAATTGAAACCAAATGTGATATTATAAATGATAGGCCTACTCACCTGATGGAGTAGGATAACAATTTCATCAGGCATTATGCATAGTGAGACTTTACAGTGGATCCCAGCTACGAGGGGTATTCTCAGCCATACAGTCTGATCCGTTGTATTATTAATAAGCATGCTATCAGGTGTAGCCTTTGTTTTTATACTATCACATCTCTGCTTCGGAGATATGACTATCCTAGGAAAAGGGTTAGCTTAAGGCTACCGGTACCCGAAGAAACCATCATAACTTACAATTTATTAACTTATAAATTATTTATGCCAATTTTATAAAAATTTCACCATAGTCTCCCTTGTAACTATAATAATCCCAAGTTACGACTTAATCAATTAAACATTATACACAACCTGCAAGAAAACTAACACTTCTAAAATTTCACCTTATACCCACAACTTTCATTCTTTGTGCTAATACATACCTCTATTAATCATTTCCAACACATGCCCACATATGCAATTTGTTAAAACTTATATTATAGTTCAACATATCTTAAGTTATACACAACTATTTACATAAATAATATTCTAAGCCAATTTATCATGGAGCATTCTAGATAGATAAAATATGAGGCAATAAATATATATTGTTAGTTCCAAGCTTGGATGAAGATGATAAGCTGGAACCTCCACTATCTACAACAGTCCTAAAATCATTAAACCACAAAAGAATGAGTTTTTTTTTTTTTTTTTTAACTCAGTGAGTAATATATATTTTACCTTACTTGTGAGGCTAGATAAAGAACCGACTCACAAGAAAGGTAATGGCATCAATAAAATGTATAATAACAAATATAGCCAGTAGTAAGGTAAAGTTTCATATAAAAGATATAATTTAACAATTCGTTCATAAGTAAGGGTCAATTGGAAATTTTAGATACACATTGTATCATATTATCATTATAAATGACAAAATCATCATTTGGTCATTTCAACAAAGGCTACAATCTGGTAGCATACTTTTCTCTCGTATGGTTGATCAGACCGCATGGCTAGAATCACCAGTCTCCCTTCTAGCTAGGGTCATTAAACCATTGTGCACAATGTCATTAAAATTTCTGTCATTTCATTAATGCCATGTAAGGTGCCTAATCATTATATATCAGAGAATAAACTTAAGAAGTTTTCAAGGGTTTCATCAATGATGCAATTGGTTAAATTAAAGAATCATCAAGATAGGCTTGATTAGAAGCAAATTAAGTCAAATTAACTTTGGCTCCATTCAATAGAGTATTCAGCCAAAATTTGAAAATTTAATTTCAATGACTATAATTTTAATTATTAGGTTATCTAAGGTCTATTTGGCATACAAATAAGGATTATGAAAAGAATTAGCCAAAACAAAATAAGAAAAATCAAATTAATGGTTTATATCTATTCGGTTAAGAAAAGGTAATCAAAGAAATAGGTGTTTTCAATCATTTAAAAGTGTTAATGAGACTCAACAAACATATCAAGGAATTCAAAGGTTTATTGAAAACAAAATTAATGGACTTAGGTCACAATGTGTATTAGATCAATAAGGTGTCATAAGGAAAAGAACATTTTTAAGGTTTTAAGCACCTAATAAGATTCAATAACCTCATTGAGGAATTCAATGATCATTTAGGGGTAACAATTATGAAGATATGATATATAGGTTATTTGACCATCTTAGCAATTTTGCATGGAATTTAGGGGTTCATTAATCGAGTTCATCAATCATGGAATATCAAGTAATGAAATCATTTGGAACTATGAATGACATGAACATAATCATGAAATCTCAAAGAATGCTTTGGCCAACAATGGGACATTTTAAGGGAATTTCAATAATTCAATTTGGCAACAAATTTAAGTAAAGTAATGTATACATTACACACCTCTCTAAGCAAAAATCTAAAATCGATCTTCCTTCTCTACTCAACAAAGACAAAAGAGGTGATATTGAACCTCTTTGTCATCCTTTTTAGATACTACACATATAATTAAATATAATTAAGTGTTAATTTGATAAGAAATTACATTAATTAAAACTCTAATTAATCAACTTCCTTAAAATGCCCAAATCATAGGGTTAATTTCAACTTTTATACTACTGGCAGCCTTGATTCTCTCAGTGATATCTCCTTCTATACTTATCCAATTGCTTCAATTATTTTTTTATACTTAAACTAGACATTTCAGGCTCTAATATATCAAAAAATAATAATTTTATAAGCTCTATACAATTTATAATGGAATATCCAATTCAGTCCTGCATCCTGCAATTCCTATGTGAGCAACCTCTACTATTTCACTTGTAACTCATTATGTAGATATTCAAATGTAGTTTTGTTTTAATGAAATTTTATCTAAGAAATAGGGAATATTTTTTGTATTTTGAGTTTCCCCTGAATTATAATTTAATATCCTCAAAATTGTAAAATTCAATAGGGTCTCTCAGCACAAACACCTAATCCGAGTCAGCCTTACTCAATGGTCTATATCTCTCAACACAGAAATAATTTGATAAAACTTTCTAAAGATAAATAATTTAGACATGTAAATATACAATTTTTATTATTTATGAATCTTCAAATTCTAACTTTAAGTGCATGAAAACTCAGCCCCAAAAGTTTGTCAAGTCACAAAAAATTTCAAATTTCTAAGGATTTACTTCTAATCTTACTTTCTTTCACTAATTAGACCTCTAAATTTATATTAAAACTCATTAAATCAAATTATAGAGCTAGTTAAAGATTTTATCTCTTGAAGCCCTTTGAAAATTTTCTTTTAACTATCTACAAATTTAATGAAGAAAAAGGAGTTTTGGAGATGGAGGTATGAAAATTGATGAAGATGGAGAGTGGTTTGAATGAGTGAGGTGAAGCAAAATTTTGGACAATTTTATGGAGGAATTTTTATCCAATGGAAGAGGAAGAAAAAGATGATGATAATTTTATCTAATTATTTATTTATAATAATTAATAACAAATTAGAATTTAGGAAAAGAAAATTTGAAAAAAAAAATGAAAAGAAAATTAATTTAGCCTTGATTGTGTCTTTATTATTTTGGATGCAATAAAACAAATTAATTTGGTGAAGATCCTTCCACTTGAACATCCATCTAACCCATTTCATCATTATTTATTTATTTATTTTAAATTTTTTTAATTATTGATCAAATTTTTACCAATATCTCAAAATTTATAAAATTGTCATTTTCCTCTTCTTATTCTTATATCTCTTTTACTTCTCTATTTAAGCATTTAAATTTTATCAATTTCAATTAATTATATTTTTAACTCATCCATTATTCATCAAATTTTAGGTATATGAAAAAAAATTGAACAAAATATTGCTTTAAAATTTATTAAAAATCGAATATCGAAGGGTGTTCAAACATAGGTTTTCTAAGTTTTTCATTTAAGTCTTTTAATTGATTTAATTAATTAATACTCTTTCTTATTCCATTTAATCCTCTAATTATTTTTTCCATGATGCTAAGTCACCTAACTTAGGTTATCCATAATCGATTCTAAGTAATGCACTTTCTATAATTTATAATAATTCGATTTTCATTGATCATTTTCTTAAAACTACCCGTAATCGTCTTATGGTTTGATTTGGGTTATTACATATACATAGATTATAAATCTATCATTAAAGTGATCCACTTATTGATACCTTTATACGTTGATTTTCTTGCCTTAAATATTGCATGGTAACCCTAACTGAGATTCTAAATTATATACCATATGCATACCCAAACTGTTATGTATTTCCAATGGCTACATAGATTATCATTCTTTCTTAATATTTATTCTATATTCTATATCGTTGAACCCTTAACTTCATTTGTGAACTTTTCTTTATTTAATAAGTAATGTGACATATATACTACTCACTGAGATTATATCTCATTCTTTTTAGTGGTTTATTATTTTTTTAGGGGATTGGTAGATAGGTGACGTTCTAGCTTCGTCTTTTTCAGCTGAGAACCTTACATATCTATGTATTGTCTCCAATTAGTGGTATTTTAATTTGTAGATGCTCCATGGTTTGTAAATTGGTTAACTAATATTTTGATATATATAAATATTAAATGTTATATAAAGGATGATTAATAACAACATAAGTATATGAATCTATATAATGGTATAGCTTATTGAGTACCTATGATGAATGTTGAATTGGAAATTAATAAAGTGCTAAGAATGAAATTTTCTTCTAAAGTCGAGGGTATAACGGTGAAAATATTAAAAGTGTATTTCTTCTGTAGGTTGGGTTGTAAGAATTTTATGAAGAGAAGTACATTAGTCATGGGTAAAGGTTGGAAAACTGAGAAAACTATGCCGAATTTTCTATAAAAATTGTTAAGTGAGGTTGTACGGGTTTAGGTAGCCTTACACCTTCCCAATCTCTAGGACCGTCATATCTCCTGAAGTGGGGATGCGACACTATACTTCAAATCCCATGGAGCATTTCTAAAGAACCAAAAATATAGAAAAGATATATCTACATTACTTGACACAATTGGTTCCAATGAAGGGAAAAATGACACCATTGGAACCGCTACCACTATCTATTTCGTACCTGAAAAAATATTAAACCATTGAAAGGGTAAGTAAATATACTCAGTGAGTCATAAATATGCCATTATACATTTATAGGTAAAAATAAACAATAAAGGATGACTAATTAACAAGTGAATAGATTAAGATAGAAAGAATACCATTGTAAACAATATGGGCAATATAAGGCTCAATGAGTAAAACATGACAAAATTTAAGGTATGAGAACACATGTATAATTTACTACAATAATGTCATATCTCCATTTCAAGAGATATGACAGTCCTAGGGATTAGGAAGGCGTAAGGTCACCTAAACTCGTAGAACCTCACTTAACAATTTTTATAGAAAATTCGGCATAGTTTCCTCTCTTTATTAAATTCCAACAACCCAATCTGTAGAAAGAAATACACTTCTAATATTTTTACCCTTATACTCTCGACTTTAGAAGGAAATTTTATTCTTAACACTTCATTAATTTTCAATTCAATACTCATATCATTTTCATCAATTGAATTCAATAAATTATTGATTTTATATTTTCATATACTTATATAATTTTTAATCATCCTTTATGTAAAATTTAATATTTACATATATCAAAATATTAATTAACCAATTTACAAACTATGGAGCATCTACAAATCAAAATACCACTAATTGGAGATAATATATAGATATGTAAGGTTCTTAACTGAAGAAGATAAAACTGGAACCTCACCTATCTACCGATCTCCTCAAAAATATTAAACCACTAAAAAATGAGATATAATCTCAGTAAGTAGTATATATGTCATATTACTTGTTAAATAAATAAAAGTTCACAAAAAAAGTAAAGGGTTGAACAATATAGAATATAGAATAAATATCAACAAAGAATAACAATCAATGTAGCCACTGGAAATACAACAGTTTGGGTATGTATATGGTATATAATTTAAAATCTCGGTTAGAGTTACCATGCAATATTTAAGGTAAGGAAATCAATATATAAAGATATCAATAAATGGGTCACTTTAATGATAGATTTATAATCTCTTTATAAAAGTAGAGGCTACAGTTAGTAGCATGCTTATCACTTATACAGTTGATCAGACTATATGGTTGAAAACACCCTTCCCATCTGGGGTCTATTATAAAGTCTCACTGTACAATGCTTGATGAAATTGTTATCCTACTCCATCAAGTGAGTAGGCCTATCATTTATAATATCACATTTCATTTCAGTTCAAGTTTCACATTTGCAATGGATAGAAGGTTCATTATCAATAAAGCAATCAAAACAAGAATAAGAATATTAAGGTTATTGAAAGAGTTCATTCGACCTAATTTTGACTTTTCAATTCCAATGGATATAATTTTGGGTAGTATCATTTCTACGGTGCTTAAGGTACAAATGTGTAATATCTGCCATTCTTGTAGTATTTTTATTTATTTTGTATGTTTGAAGAATTAATTAATTTCAATGTGAATGTTGAGAATTTCAGAAATTTTGATCTTTGTAGTTTCAGGATTTTGTGAGATTAATTGCATATTCTTAAAGACATAAATTGATAAAGTGTAAAATATAAAAGTTATGAGTTTATGTCTTATGTAATCCTGTAGAATGGTTTAGCAAAATTCTGTATAAGTGATGAGTTATGTTTATTTGAATGAGACTGGTTTGGTTGAATATTTCTGCAGGAAGTCAGTGTTTGTTTGAATTTACTGGGAATGATTGAGATAAAATTAGCTAAAAGTGTGAACATGAAAAATGTTCCTTTGTTTGTTATGATGATGGCTGTAAAATTTTAGAATTTTTGGATTAGTATATCTCAGTAGAGAGTGAATTTTCTCAGGGTTGTTCGGATAGATTCTAAGGCAGTAAGTCTGGGTGACTTTTAGAGAGTCACCATGGTTTGTGTGTTAGCCTTGATAATTTAAAATTTTTATATGTTGTGCCCCTGCATGTTTATTTTAAGTGGTAAAAAGAATCAGTAAGTTTGGACACCTGTAGCTCACTTGCAAGCTGGCTAAGTGTGAGATGTCCATAAAAGGTTTTAACTTAGCAAAGTTGTGATATGGCGAGCCAGCAAGATGCGAAGTGGCATTTTGCGAGCTGGCAATGCGAAGTGGCAAGGTGAAATTACTGAAGTGGCAATTGAAGAGGAGGCATATTCGAGGTGGCATGTTGTCACAGCCTACTCTATAGGGCTATGACGGTCCTAGGGCACGGGAATAATGTATACCGGTACCTCGAAGAACCCAAATTACATGCTTCATTTCATATAACCATTTTATGACATATATATATATTTTTTTAAAACACTTTAATTTTACAGGA
>CANXYC010692037.1:0-14787 GCA_948193065.1 Aleurites moluccanus
AAACCCACATATATAAAAAATATATATATATATATATATATATATATATATATATATATATATATATATATATATATAATCTTAGAAAAACTAGGATTTCGCTTATAAATGCAAAAAAAAGAAATGAAGCTCGAGGCTTATTACCTTCACATCAGTAGTGTACAGGAGTAGCTGCAAGAGCAAGCATGCATCGATACATCAGTTATATTTTTTGCATTTGGTACTTGAATTGGTAATACGATTGGACTGTCATTTGCCCTGTAAATTTCATTTACACAAAAGCATAACAACCATTATACAGTTTCTCGGTCAGGCATAATGTCGAACATTTGCTGAACATAAGTTAAAGGTGTGTGCCGCACTCACGAGGGACTGCCAGTGATACACCAAGGAAGAGATGCAAGAGTGAATCGACTACTAATAAAATATTATAATCTGAACACATAGTTTAAGACAAATAATATGGATAATTGATCTTAATTTATTATGCATGTCATCATCATAGTTTGGCCACTTTGGTGACTAACAAACAATAAATAAAAATTCATGCATAACCTTAACCTTCTACAAAGTGTATATAACCATAACCTTAACCTTCCAGGGCATGCAAGTATATATTTGCCTATTTCTTGATCCTGAGTTATCTTCTATAATTAAATGGTCTCAATTGTTTAGGCATGGAGACTATTTAAAGATGGTAGATGTTCTCAATTGATTGCCGCATCGGTGAGAGATACGTGCAATCAGTATGAAGCACTAAGGTATGTTCATGTTGGCCTACTCTGTGTGCAACAAAGTCCAGAAGATAGGCCAACCAAGTCAGCTGTGATTTCTATGTTAGGTGGTGAAAGTGCATTGCCTGAACCTAAACAACCAGGATTCATCAATGAAAGGGATGTTAGCAATGCTAATTCTTCATCAAGTAATGAGAAGCCTTGTTCATGTAATGTTCTAACTATTACAAAACTACAGGCACGATAATGCCCTGTCCATACGTCTGTAATATATCTTCGTATTCACATACATATATGTATATTCTGAAGAAAGGAAGAGCACCATGGCTCGAACCTCATCATTTTTACCCATATCACCACAATCGAACCCATTGAGCTAACCTCAAGTGGCTTCAGGTATATTTATGATCTGGGAAAAATATGCACATGAAGTACAAAGAAATGAAACTTGAGGTTCATTACCTTCATATTAGTATTGTACAGGAGTAACAGCAAGTCCTGTCAGCATTAGTTGTAAGATCGTGCATATATTGCAACATGATTGATCTATTTGCATATGGTACTTGAATCAGTAATATATGTTGGGTTTTGGGCCATGCAGGAGTATTCTTCAACAATACCGTTGGACTGGGATTTTCATTTTCCCTGTAATTTTGCATTACACATAAGTATGATGAGTAGTGGAAGAATTTCTTATTGATGAATAACACCCAATGCTTTGTAATATAATTAAAAATGTCATCAACCATCATATACCTTTTAAGTTGTCAAACTTGGTAGGAACGTTACATTAAGAAATTGAATATCTTACTGATATTATTAATCAAAGGATTGTTGAATGACTGGAGCCATCTGGGAAAAAAAAAATAAAAAAAAAATGAAACAGCAGACCATGTAAAATTGGAAACTTACAAATAATAAGATATATCATAAAGAAAGCATGAAACCAGATGATTGGAGAGTTTAATATTACATCATCAATGGGATTGCTGGCAGACTTTTTTATCTTTACTAAGGTTCTTAACTAAGAATAATCAATAGAGATCTGAAAGGTAGCAATATATTTTTAGATCATAAAATGAAACAGAGAATTTCAGACTTCAGCTTAGCAAGAAATTTTGGAGGAAATGAAACCGAAGAAAGACAAACAAGGCGGTTGGAACATAGTAAGTATCTCCTAAAAATGATACACAAAGAAGTTCTTTCATACATAAGAAATAAAGCTTGAGATTTGTTACTCCGTAAGTTGCAAGTGCTATCTGTATTCGCTCAAAGATTGTGCATCTATTGCAACAATATTGATAGCTTTGTGTATTTGCATTAGTAATAAAATTGAAAAGATATGATTATGAAGAATAATATAGAATCAGAAATGATGAAACAAGCGAAGATTAGCAAGCACTGTATCATCTACAGGAATGTTCTTCATAGGCATAACCTTTGCCCTGTATGTTTGAAAAAGACGCAACAGAAAGAATGTATGATTCCCGGAAATTTTAACTATCTAGTTTCAGCAAATCAGTTCATAATAAAAATTGATCTTTCCAGGACTGATGATCCGGATTCTGGGAATTAGAGCAAATGAAAGTATGTTGATCTATCAATTTATGACCAACAGAAGCTTAGACTTTCATTTATGGTCATAAATCCCCCTATAAATTTAATTTAGTAAATTACTATCAGCCCAACTGTAAGCCAATTTTGCTAGTTATATTTGACCCAAATTTAAAAAGGTTATGTTAATCTTGCATTATCCTTTTCTTTTCCTTTTGTTACACATTTATGAATTTGGTAAACCAAAAATGGACTAATTTGATGAAGATATTGAGCAGAATAAAGGCAGAGCATGCTATTAGATTGGCCTAAGCGCAAACACATTATTAATAGAATAGCCCAAGTGGCTCCAGGTATATTTATCATCTGGGAGATACATGAATTTTGCTTATAAATGAAACATAAAGTAACGAAGCTGGAGTTTTATTACCTTCACTACCAAGTACTGTATTAGAAGTAGCGGCAAGTCCCATCAGTACTATAGCAACATCGTTGATCTTTCTTTATCTGGTAATGTAATTAGACCGGCATTTCCCTGGAAGCTTCAATTACACAAAAGCATCAAAAGTAGTAGACGAATTTCTCGTTTAGGAATAACGTCGAACAAGTGTAACATATTACTTAATAGGACAATCACATGCCAATTAATGTTGTCAAACTTTGTAGTTGACCATTGCTTTTAAAAATTGAACATTTCACGGTTATAAAATAATCTAAGTGGGTATTGGTGAAGTGCTATGTCCTGTCTTTGTTTGATTGCCCTTTTTTCATTGGCATCTTTGTTTTCACACAAGCTGAGTTAAAAGAGGGGTAGGGACACATCAAACATTTCAAATCAAATCAAAATGGTTGAAAATTGAAATCTTCTTCTTTTTCTTTCTCCTGCAAAAAAAAAAATTTAGGTACAGATCCTTTTTTATTTTTCCATCGACATTCATGAACAGCATCAACTTAATTATTTTTCTAAAAAGTGGGTTTTTGGAATGTAGTAGGCGAATCCATGTATTTTATATTACATTTCTTTTTTATTTATTTATTTTAATAAAAGAAAAAAATAAAATGCAGATAGATTATTTTAGCCTAACTGGAAAGAAAATTATAAAAAAATAAGTGTAATGTTAAATTCCAAATATTTAAAGTCACTCTTGAGGGGATGTTAGAAAAAAAAAAATTTAAATACTATAACATGGTGATGAAAATGATTATTATGCTGATACGGTTTATTGTGATATAATTAGCCTTTCTGAGTTTTCAGTGTATAATTTTAGTTTTATTCTAAGGGATTGGGTCCATTTGGTTGCCAAAAAAAAAATTCTTATTGATGGTTCTATTTTTAACAATTTGGATTATCGGATTTGACTTTAGAGGATGCTCATTCAGCAAGCTAATTCCTTTTTGTATATTTTTTAGATGATTTCAAATATGTTAAAAAAAAAAAAATTAATAATTTTTAAATATCGGAACATTTGATAACTAATTGGCAATTGTATGATTCATATACTGTTGATGTTATTAATTTAAATTTTTTTTTTTATTTCTAATCTTTTAATATGTAACCATTTAATTTGATTTGGATGATTTATCTTCAATCATTTTAGACAAATAATATTAATAAATTTTTTATTAAGTGTTATTGCAATCGTCTTAAAATTCGAAATCTCGAATTTGAGTTGAATTAAAATCAAATTAATTATCAAATATATATAATAGAGAAGTGAAAGTTAATATGATGACTATAATTGATTGCATTTTCAATTTTTGAGAATTTTCTTTATCACATGTATAGATTGTTTTGCTTTTTTATTGGACCACAATTAATACTACTAGAAAAATTATGCTGCGGTTAACTCAAGGCACCAGTTTTAAGTTGAAAGAATAAGTTAATAGTTATCTCTGATTTCTTATCCCACAAGATTTTTCTACTTCATGAATGGTGAGCTGCTTGTATTCAAGCAGCCATTGACAGGCAAATTATTGTTTATATATATATATATATATATATATAATTTTATAATTTTGTCTTTCAACTCAAACTCCAATAAAGAAAATGAGTCATTCACACACACCCATGATTTTTTTACTTTTTTCCTTTCCCCTTTTTCATTTAAGACACAAATCTCCCATGCCCAGCAATGTTCACATTTTAGCCAAAAATAAAAGGAAACTTGAAGTGAAATAATGGTAATGATCCTAATACTATATACACTGTTTTATTATTGTGGCATTATAGATTTTAAATTCTAATTAAATTGTTATTTAAATCATGAGAAATTATTAAGTAGAGTTATATATATGAATGTATTTAGTCGTTTTCTCTGTAATATGAATATGGAGTATATTATATTCATATCAATTTTTTAAAAAAATATATAAGAGATCAAAAACATAGAGATTGAGCTTTTTTTTTTTTTTAATCATCTTAAATTATTACATATATCCAGTGCACATCATATCTAAAAAAAAAAATAATAATAAAATAAGAGTCGGTGTTGAATTTTTTGTGAAAGTGGATTATTGTAATTCCCCATTTCTTAAGACAGTGAGAAAATAAGACTTCATAGGGATTTTCTGCACACAAACTTATTTCTTTAGCCACACCATTAATCAAATATCAGTCAATCTATGACGCAGGAAATTTTGAAAAACACAGCGAATAAAAGGTGGAGAATTATGATCAAGAAGAATATCAGAGCAAGATGCCAAATTAAATCATGTGATATTTGATATTACCAAGAAAATTTCTCCTACAATAATGAAATAATTTTTCGAGTATCATCTAGAAGAAAAAGATATATGAAATAAGTAATTATGAGCATACACAATCAAATAGTCATGAAGATGCAAAAACTATATAAGAGCAAAATAAAACAAATATAAAAATAACATTACTTTTATTATTTAATTTTCTATATAATTATTGACTTATTTATTTATTTATTTATTTTTTGAGCCGGTGATATATACAATCCCTATTGTTGAAAATGTTGAATCTAACGTGGAAGGCATTTGATTAATCATGCATCTAATAATTAAATCATTAGTTTGTGAAATCTAAATATAAGATAATATAGATAAGTCATCAATTTATTATCTAATTAGTTTTTTTACCCTCTAAAATTATTTTTCTAGTTCCTTAGTGATGGTTCAATTAAAGATCTTACATGAAAATAAAATATAAAAATTTAATATGATATTAGTCTTCTGTTTGCACATGATTTAGTAATTTTTTTAATGATTTATATTGAAAAATAATTTAAGAATTTTTTGAAAGATTTGTACGTATATTAGTTTATATGATTAGAATTAAAATTATTGATAAATGAATTTTTAATTAAAAAATTTATATTTTTTTTAGTATTAATCTTGTATAATTATTATAATGTATAAGATTTCAATTATTTTCAATTTTATTTAAATTTAATTATTTTTTATTTATATTTATTTGTATAATAATAAAATAAATAGTATGGTATATCATTTGGTATATATCTTAAATTATGTATTGAGAAAATGAAACCATTGAATATTTTTAAATGCTACTTCTTATGAAATATATTTTTCTTTTTAATTGTACTTATTTAAATTAAACAGTACAATCATATCTTAAATAAAATTTTCAACTTTTAAAATATCACCTTTTTAAATTTAAAATTCAAACAATATATAAAACAAAATTGTAATGGTTAAAGTATAAAAAATTTTCATTGCTTTCTAATTGGTAATAACTCCTCATATAACATGTTAGGCTTGTATGACACTTGCTGACATATGGGTCAATTTTTGTGTGTGTGTGTGTGTGTGTATATATATGCTTCTTTCTTGTCCTTAAAACATTCTTCATTTGTTCTTTAAATATTATCAAATGGTTAGAAGATGAGAACTAAGAGATAATGAAATGATTAATTAATTAATTTGAAAAAAAAAATGAAATGGTTATAAAATAAGAAAAAAAAAAATCTTCACATGCATCTCATTATCTGCCTATATTCAACAGTAGGTAGTAAAAAAAAAATTATTTAATCAAAGTTGTGAATGATTAAACAAAGACCTTAATTTTTTTAAGATATTAATTATATACATCATTTAAGATATTTTTTTAGGAAAAATCTGCAATCTTATCATTAACTTGCCAAATATACATCATTTAAGATATTATTTGGATATAAAACTAAACTAAAAATGTTAAAATAAAATAAACTCTTCAACTATTAAATATTATGAATATAATTTATTAAGATATAATAAGTGTTTGGTAAAAAAATTTAATTCAACGTTAATTTTTTTATTTTTAACAGCTGTATCATAGTATTTGTATCATAATTACGAATAATTAAACTAAACAAGACCATAATATATTATTTTGATTAAATATATTTATATCATAATTATGAATAATTAAATCAAACGAGACAATAATATATTATTTTGATTAAATATAAAATATTAAACGAATTTATATATAATTATACTTTCTAATCTCAATAGTTAACTTTTAAAATTAACACTCCCTCCCAATATTTTTAACATAATTTATATTCAATATAAAATGAAATAAAATACAAAATTTAACAGATGTGAGAACTATAATTTTTTATCTTACCACTAAATTAAAGTCGCGTTATCATTATTATTTTTTTCTTTGTATCAGTAATTTATAGAATATATATGTAAAGCTAACATCCAAGCTGTGCAGGTGAAGACTCGCTGTGATCAACGTAATTAATTAATTATTTTTATCCTTGATTAAAAAAATTAACTTAAGATTTACTTCATTATAGCATAGTGGCTGCACTACTTTAATGAATTAATATATAAACGACTCAATTTAATTAAGTGGAGTTGGTATAAAGACTTTGATCTATTCAAGTATTTTGGAGAGTGCCTTTTTGTTTTACTTATTTTGGCCTAAAAAATAGAAAAAACTAGCACTAGAATAGAGAAAATTATAATGGGTGGATGGGTAGACAATTTTAAACGTATAGCTTAATCATCACAAATTAAAAATAAGTGGTATTGGATTTGGTAAATTGGTGAATATAACACTTTTTCTTCTTCCTAATAAGTCAGCTAAAATTATATGGAATAATAGGTAAATAATCTCATTGAAAGGTTAACCAAAAGGATCAGAATTGGGAACACTATTTGACTATGCAGACATGAAGTCATTTTTTTTAGAGATATTATATACATTTATAAATTTGATCACTATAATTAAAATATATAAATTCAATTATCAAATTATATATAAAAAAAAATAACTCAAATACAACATAAAAAGAGGGTCGAATATGATGTTGGGTATATTAAATAACCCTAATATATGTTCTAATATAAACCCTAATAGATAATGGACCTTTGTAGTGGGTCTAATGGGTAAGAGCTCATTAACTGATTTAATCCTAATGTAATCCTATATATATGTTAGTTAGGAACAGCATACTAGGTATTTCAAATTAAATACTTAAGGTGTAATGTTTCAAGTAATTGCATATTACTTGACCTAAAACCCTAATAATCTTGAAACATTAGATTTTCTAATTTTTGGATCAGGGTTTCTTATTGAATAATTTTCAAGATTTCTTATTCTTAATTCAAGTTCTAGTTTGATTAATAACATAATCAAATTTGTTGTTCTTAATTCTCTAGTTTAATTTAAAAAAAAAAATACAAAGCAAACAAGATCACAAGACGGAGATCGGAGCCCAGCAGAAGATTTGAAACTGATTCGATTTGATTAGTGGTTCGATTTAATCATGGGTTTGATTCATCAATTCAATTCACATATTTGGTTTGATTCAATTACTGGTTTGATTTAATTGATTTGATTCAGGTGCACATGTTTTAACTTTCCTTCTATATGATTTTTGCTATTTAATTGTCTATTTAAATATATAGAAGAATTGATAAGTGTTCCGATGGAGATGGTCAAACTGAAAATTTTTAGTGGATCTGAATTTAATTTTTGGAAGCGAAAGACTCAATTTGGACTGAAATATAAAAATATATTCTATACTGTTTTGAGTACCTTTGTTGATACGATGGAGAACGTTGATGAATCTCAATGGAACAAGGACAATGACTTCTGTAAGGACTATTTATTGAATTCTCTATCTGATCGGTTGGCAGAAATTTTTAGCAAATACAACACTGGTAGAGAAATCTGAGATAATTTAGATGCTCAATTTCAAAAGGAGGAGGAATGGTCAAAAACACATCTAGTTGACAGATTCATAGATTTCAAATTTAATAAAAATATGTAAATCACTCCTCAAGTAACAGATCTAGAAAATCTGAGATATAAATTAAATAATAAAAAGATCATCATCTGTGATGCCTTCTTAGTTGGGGCAATAATTTATAAACTACTTTCTGCATGACACACTTTAAAACTGAAATGTATAGAAAAAAGGTGCAAGTGGGACTTGATGATCTCAAATGATTCATCAGAATCGAAAATGAGAACAGAGCTAGAAATAACTTGGAAATTGTCAGACAACAACAGTCTGTTGCTAACACAATCACACATTCCAAGAACCGCGACGGTCCTAGGGCACAGGAAATGCCAATGGCTACTGGCACCCGTAAAACTCAGTATCATTACACAATCTATCAATCTCAACATATTATTCATTTATTATAGTTACCATCCATTAAATTATCCTGTTAATCATTCCGATAATCTGTCAATTATCCTATCATCATAATGCGATTGGCTGTCACAATTATATATATATATATATATCATGCATCATATATGATCAATATAGTCCATCAATAACAAATATAGACAATGTTCATCTCCTAGCTACCCAATACATACCCATAGAGCAGCTAGATCATGAACACCAAAATAATGTAGTACAGTAATCCAAAATAGAAATATACATCAGAAATCTGAAGCAAGAAATCCACAGAGAACAAAAGGCTGGATCATGCTACCTACTCCTCTCCTAAAAGGGGTAAACAAATAAAAGGATGAGTATGAAAGATACTCAGTGAATTTACATGCATCGCAATAATGAAATAGGTACAAATAGGCAAAGGAATAAATCAAATGATAAACAATAAACAATAAGGTTATCAAAGTACAGTCAGGGTTAAGAAATATCAAATATATATTCGGTTACATATGGAAAGGCAGATAATGAGATGGACTGAATGAAAAGAAATTAAACAGTCACCAAACAATCGATATCACTGGACCATATAGGTCACCAGTATCATATCAATCAATATCACTGGACCATGTAGGTCACCAGTATCAAATAAGCATAAGGCTGATCAGACCCTATGGCCAGGACCTAACCCCTCCTAGCTAGGGTACAAATATACAATGTGCACAAGGTCGACAGTATTTCCCCACTCCCCTGTCGAATCGGAAGTTCTGCCAAACCATAACAGAGTCAAAAGCAAGGGATACCATAAGCAACAATGGCATCCGAATATCAATCAATCAATGATAGTTGGTTTAGTATCAATCAAACAATATTCAATAAACTCATTTATAATGTCAAAGGTAATTTACAATTAACAAAAATAAATGTGATAATAAGGTAAAGTAATGAACAAAAGTGAGTTCAGTGGCCAAAACCAATAGGTCAATTGGCATACCATTATTGCTAACGATAATGGTATTCAATTGGTAGACCTATGACATGCAAACCACAAGCCAAATGACAAATAAACTAGGCAAATTATCAAACACAAGGCAACAAACAATGACAAGCTAATAGGTTAGGGTTCGGAGTAAAATTGGCTTGCCGGTTCAATACAACAACAAAGTACATTGTTCCATAACGCAAGGGCATCAAAAGCAAGATTAAACAGTATTAAATTAGGGTCAATTTGGCAAGAAAAAACCAAGGGAAATCAAATCAAAAGCATAGGCATTTTAGGACAAAATAGGTTCGGCCACATTAGGGATTTTGCTAATTGGATTCAATTCAACAATTCAATCAATAATTCAAGTAATTTGATGCAATGTAAACTCACCTAAACCTTCCAAAAGCAAATGCAATAGCTAATTTCACCAATTCACCAAAATCCCCAATTTGAGCTTACTTTGGAAACCTACTTCCTTCAATCTACAATTCCACATCAAATTAACCATCAATTAGTTATTCATTCATATCCAATTAAACATTTTTAACATCAATTTGATATTCCTAATACTAATTCAACATCTCACCCTTTACAACTTCAAATTCAACATTCAAATTGCAATTACTTTCAATTATGGATATACTAATGCAATTAAACTAATTACCCATTTAATTGAACCTAAAATAACACTAAATCATCAATAAAATTAAACAAATAAATTACTCACCCAATTTACCCAATTTGGCCAAAATTTCAAGGTGATTTTTCCTTCAAATTCTTTGCTCCAATCAACAATCTATGGATGGAAATGAATAGAGCTAGATGAGAGCTTGATTTTGCTATCAAATTTTATTCAATTTGGTGAATAAATGAAGAAGTTATGAAGAAAAGAAATTGGAAAGGAAGAAATGGCAATAATGGAGAAGAAATGGTGAAGAAGAAGAAGGATGCTGGAAATCATGATTTACAGCCCCAAATAAGACAAAATTGAGTACCAAATTACAACTTAATCCCTCAAGTTTTAATCTTTGCATTTTGATTCTTAAATCTTCTGAAATTTATTCTGAATGTTTTGTTAAGATTTTGATATCAGTGTAAAAAGGAAATATGCTTATTTTAATTTATCCTTAATTATAAAAATAGTTCTGGAGTTATTCTGTAACTCCGATCGACCCATTTTCACAATTCACCTTGAATTACCCTTTATTTACCAAAATGTCATTCTTTACTTTTCAGTGTTTCTCAATAATTTTCACTTCTTATTTTTACCAAAATTACATATAAATTATGGTTATATTTTACCCCCAAGCCAAATTCAAAAATTCTTCTGTTGACCGGACTGCTAATTTCTCGGCAGTGTCCCGACATCGCCATTTTCTGGAAAAGTTTCAAATTTACTTTTAACTATGTTTCTAAAATCAATTCCCATCAATTCAAGACTAATGGACCACATAATGAGAATTATTTCATGCATTTATGTTATGACTTGCTAGGATATTACATGAACACTTTAATTTTTAATGGTAGAGTAACTTTATATGTTAACTCTTGTTATTTTGGATGTGCTTATTTGGTAGGTGGTATGTATAAACTGAATTTAGCAAATGAAACAGTTAGTCATGTTAGTTCAAATTTAATTGATCCAAAAATATTGTATAATCAATTAGGACATGTGAACTATAAGAAAATGACTAATCTAGCTAAAACTCATAATATACCATTAGATACTTCGATTAAATTTAACAGATGTGAAGTGTGTACTCAAACTAAAATTACTAAAAAATATTTTCAGTCAGTCTGTAGGAGTACACAACTTCTTGAACTAATACATTCTAACTTATGTGATTTTAAAAGCTTCACAGCTAGAGGAGGTCGGAAGTATTTGGTAACATTTATAGACGATTTTTCTATATTTTGTCATATTTATCTGTTAAAATCTAAAGATGAAGTATTTGATAAATTCAAAATTTTCAAGAATCGTGTTAAAAATCAATTAAACTTGAAAATTAAAAGACTTCGGAGTGACAGAGGAAGAGAATACAAATTGATAGAGTTCAAAAAATTTTGTAACTCTCATGGCATAATACTTGAAACTACTGCTCCTTACTTACCTCAATCTAATGGCATAGATGAACGTAAAAACAGGACGTTAACTGAAATATTAAACTTTATGTTATTGACAGCTAGCATGCCTTCTTGTTATTGGGAAGAAACAGCTTTGACTGCATGTTACATCCTGAATAGAATGCTACATTCTAAGAAAAATTCAATACCTTATGAATTATGGCATAAACATCCTTATAGATATGATACTCTAAAGACTTGGGATTGTATCACTTATGTTAGGATAACAGACCCAAAGAGACCAAAGGTAGGACCTAGGACCAACACATGTGTATACCTAGGTAGTGTAGAGGATAGTGCAGCTGATCAGTTTTTGAATCTATCTACCAATGTGGTTATAGAATCTAGGGATGCAGTATTCTTTGAGGATAAATTTCTAAAAGATCAAGGATTGACTTTATCTGGCACTATAGAAATTAACTCAAAATCTTTAATAGAAATTGCACATAATTCCTTTGACACTTCTCAAATTAATGGATCACTACATTTAAGAGTATCTACAAGAGAGAGAGTTCCCAAAACATTTGGTGAGGATTTTGTCACTTACTATTTAGAGGACGATCCATCTACTTATAAAGAAACGATGAGATCTAAGGACTCCTTATTATGGGCAGAAGCCATTGATGATGAAATGAGTTCTCTGTTACAAATTCAAACTTGGTAACTAGTCGATTTGCCAAAAGGGATTAAGACTATAGGTTGTAAGTGGATTTTGAAGAAGAAACTAAATCTTGATAGATCAATAGCACGTTTAGTAGCTAAAGGGTATACTCAAGTCTATGACATAGATTATTTTAAAGTATACTCACCGATCTGTCATTTGACTACGATTATAATTCTTCTTGCATTGGCATCTATTGAACACTATGTTGTACATCAAATGGATGTAAAGACAGCTTTCCTGAATAGAAATCTAATAGAGGAAATCTACATGAACCAACTTGAAGGGTTTGTCATGAAAGGTTTAGAGAACAAAGTTTATAAATTAAACAAATCTTTGTATGGTCTAAAACAAGCACCTAAATTGTGGCAAAAAAAATTCAACAAAGTTGTAAAGAGCTTAGGATTTAAATCTAGTTATTCTGATAAATGCTTTTACTTCCGTTCTGTGTCGAATAAGGTTGCGAATATTTGCTTGTATGTGGATGACATATTGATACTTTGTACAAATCTTTCTATTGTAAATGAAGTAAAAGGCGAATTAACTAAAACCTTTGACATGTCAGATTTTGGTATAGTAGACACCATTCTTAGAATGAAAGTAAGTTTTCGAGGTCAAGGTATCACCCTTAGCCAAGCTCATTATATTGAGAAACTACTTTCTAAATGGGGATAGAGTGAATGCAAAGTGGCTGAGACACCATATGACCCTACTAAAAGACTAAGCCCTAATGAAGGAGTTAATGTGAAACAGTTGGATTATTCCAAACTAATTGGTAGTCTCATATATGCAATGACTTGCACTAGACCAGACATAGCCTTTACAATTGGCATGTTGAATCGTTTCACAAGTAATCCTAGTCAAGAGCATTGGAATGCCTTAAAGAGACTAATGAAATATCTTAAAAGTACTCTAAATTATGCTCTATGCTATAATGGTCATTCTCCTATCTTGGAAGGTTTTCCTGATGCATCATGGTACTTAGAATTTGGAGATAGTAAATCTACTAGTGGTTATATTTTTACACTGGGTGGAGCAGCTGTGGCATGAAAATCCAAAAGACAAACTTATATTGCTTTGTCGTCTATAGAATCAGAACTATCAGCTCTATCTTCGGTAGGAGGAGAAGCAGAATGGATAAGAGATCTGATCCTAGATATTCCATTAACTTGTCTAAAGATTAATTCTTTAAGTTTGTTCTGTGATAATCAAGCTACAGTTTCAGTAATGAAAAACTCACTCTTTAATGGTAAGAGGAGGCATATTAGGCTGAAACATGCAACGCTGAATTATCTTATAGAATAAGGTATTATCACTTTGGTTGAGGTGCAATCGAAGGATAACATTGCAGATGCACTCACAAAAAGTTTGAACAAAGATCAAATATTCAAAATTATGGGAGAAATGGGGTTAATAGCTATATGAGATAAGCATTAACCTACATCTATGTTATTTTGAATTTTCGAATCTCCCTTTAGTGATTAAGATAAGCACTTGATAATGTTTTGATACTCACAGTTGTCAATATATTATTCCACATTTGATGATATATCATTTTGGGGCGAATTGTCTCATTCCACATTTGATGAGATAATTTATCTCTATTTGGATATTCTGTCCTGAGCGGTTGTACATTTCCATACTTGATGATATAACTTAACTAGATTTGAACTTGGCAGTTGTAACATTCCACATAAAAATATGAAATGGTTCTTTGGAAAAAGAAACTGTTTAGGTCTTGTTCTTATAAAGAAACTTAACATTGATGTTTATTGGTTTTGACATTGATGCATACTATTATTGACATTAATTATTGTTGGTATTGATGCTTAATTGTTATTAATATATCATTATTTTCAGTCATTATAGTATTGAGCTAAGTTCTTTTGGATGAACTAGACACTTTAAAGAGTTATATAAATGATTGAATTAATATAAAATTCATATTTGGTAACTTACAGAAAATGAAGAAAATAAAGGAGCAGAGCAAAACTGAACTGGACTTCTAATGAGGATGATATGCTTGATGAATAATTCATCTATAGTTCTGGACTGTGGGAGACTATTATATTTTCTTTCAGTTGAATAAATAGTTCACTTGCAAGTGAAAAT
>CANXYC010692429.1:0-59543 GCA_948193065.1 Aleurites moluccanus
TATTTTTTAATTTTTATTTTTAAATTTGTCAAAAATATGAAAATAAATTTTTTATTTGTATTAAAAAATTTAAGAAGAAATAATTTAATTAATAATTTAATTTCTTCTTAAATTATTTTTTAAAATAAAAAATAAAAAATATTTTATAAAAAATTTTTTTGTTTATTTTTTATTTTAAAATTTGTCAAAAATATGAAAATAAATTTTTTAATCTTAAAAAAAATTAAAACAAAAATAGAATGTAATTAATTAAAAATAAAGGATAAGGGCATTTTGGTCTTTTTACTATCTTTGTAAGGCTAATCGTTGATTAACGGCAAAATTGGACAGAAGGGTCTAGTAGTATATTATGACATTCATCAAGGGGGAGTTAGTATATTTTTAAAAAATCAGGGGGAACTTAATGTAATGAGACATTTTACAAAGGGAAAATTACAATTAACCCAACCCATTTTATATTTGTTGTAACTAATTTAGAGTTTCACATGATTAGTTTTTGTTAAATTCATTGTCTTTATTTTATTTTTTAAAAGTTTGAGTTGTTTTAGTCAAAGAATATCTGAGTTTTTTTTTTTTTTTTTAATTGATGACCTGTTAAGTGAAAACCTTCTTGATAATGATAATGTTATGATGATTAAGTATGGGTAATATGATGGAATGATGATAGTCTAAGTGGAAATAATTTGATGTTTGAATAATTTTTTGCTTTACAGATGGATCCACAGCTCATATTGGTGAGAATTACAACTGTCATACTGTAATTTTATCATTTAGTGGGTAATTAGTCTTACTATAGATTCTGAAAATTTTATATTTTATTGTTTCTTAGTGCCAGTCACGTGCCCTCGAATTTAGAGCATGACATTCCAACAGTGAACATTTTGTATTTAGTTAACGTAATTACTTTTACATTTATTTGTAATATAAATTTTAGAGCTCTATATTATTATTTTCATTATTGTTTTCATTTTCCATCTTTGTATAGTGTAAGTTTATTGAGTTGCAGGATAATTGAACCTCCTCATTTAGTTAATGTTATTTTCCATTTGAGTAGGAGCTAGATGTTGAGGGATTGCGATGATAGCCTTGAGTGATAGGAATTTAATGTGTTCATATTCTTTTTAATAAGTAGATTCATATCTATTGTTTTGTGATAATTATATTTATGGTATTACAATTTTGTTATTTAGTGGTAATCAAATTTGTTATAAATTTTAAAAGTTTTATATTTTTTTATTTCTCATGTGCTCTTAAATTCGGATCGTGACGTATATAAATAAAATTATTATAATTTTATTGTTTTGTATTATCATTTAATTTTTAAATATATACTAAAAAAATATAATGTACATTATAATATAAAATAACTGTAATTAATTATGTCTTTAATCATTGAATATTCCCAATAATAATTTTCCTTTTACATATACAAAGAAAAGAAATTATTAATTGTTAATATTATTTAATATATTAACTTTGAAAAAAGTGATTATGTTTATCAATTATTACTTGTCGAAACGTTCAGGGTAAGAATAAATACCAAATTACTGAAGCAAGCAAGTAGAGTTTACTAGGCTAGACTGCATTCTTGTTATACTCCAAGCCTCTGTTTGGGTACCGAGAAACCAGAGGAAAATGTAAATTTCTCACCAATTTCTCGCGCTCTTTCTTTTCTTTTTATTACAAAATTATTTATTCATTCTACAAGTTATTATACTGTTCAAGTGTTTTGATTACAGAATTTGAGAATCTTGGTTTCTCGTGTTGTTTTTTATGAATATTTATTATGCTTCAATTGATAATTTGATGGAAACTTTGATTATGGCTTTTTTTTTTTTTTTTTTTTTTTCTTTATCTTTATCTTTGGCTTATAGATTTGAGTTAGAAAGGGAAGCCTAGGAGAGAGAAAAGGAAAGAAGATAAATATTATTCTTAATTTTAATTAATAATAAAATATTATTATTTTCAATTTTGACTTTATTTTGGTACAATTGCAACAAGTTTTCAAATTAGAGTTGAATTGCCAAGAAAAAAAAAAAAAAAAAAAGAAGGTATAATTGCAAAAAAAGCATAAAGTTAGGGTGCATGTCTACTAGGCCTTTTTTTTTTTGGTTAAATTTGGTTCTAATTGGGACGAAACTTTTAGCCCGAGAGATGACTTCATTAGTTGATAAAGCTTTCATCAATTTATCTTTGGGAACTTGATAATTAGTGCTACAAAGGCGTAATAGCGTTTGGGAAATATGATAATTAGTGCTACAAAGGCATAATAGCGTTTGGGAAATATGGTTTTTTTATATGGGAATTTCATGTGATAGCTTGAAGAATTTCTTTATTGTTAATAGTGTTTTCTAATTTGTAAGCCATAGGCGTTTTCAGCACCATGTTCAAAAAATTTTGTGTTTGGAAATCAGCAGCCTGTGATTTTTAAAATTTTTCATTCTGATGCTTTATTTAGTCCCGTGAAATGTGAAAATTTTGATTTGGCTCTTATAATTTTATAGTTTTTCATTATTACCATTGCTTGTGGTCCCCCTGAAATTTAAAATTTGTTATTTGACCCCAATATGTAATTTTTCATTGCCATCAATCTTGAAGTTATAGCTCTGCCTGCACCTTCATGCTACTTATGTTTGATTAGTGGATAGATTTCTAATCACAAGTTACAGCTATCTAAATCTACTCAAATTTGATCTTTCTTGAACTTGCATCAACTTTCTGATTCTCTAGTAGATTCTATAAAATGCATGGAGTAACTGCTCTAATTCAATTGGATGGTGAGGGCTGCCCCCTTGTTCTGTAGCCCAACCAGTGGGTTGAGAAAAGGGTCTGCCTCTTGTGTTATACCAACGACTGGATTAAAGAAGGGCTGCTTGAATATTATGTTCAAGGGTATTTTTAGATGGGGCTTTTTTTTTTGGTGCGTCAGAATTTAAATGTTGAGCTATACAACAGGTGTAGCTCTTCCTTTCCCATAAACCCTCCTAATCAATTCAGGATCCAAACTTGAAACCTTTTGATGGAGATTCCAAGGTTTTACCATCGGAATATCCCCCTTGGGGACTTTTATTGTGGCTTTTTGCAATGTTTTGAGTACTGATTACATGTAAGTATATTTACGCTTATTTTCTGGTATTACTGTCATTTCTTTCAAGTTCCTGTAATTTTGGTATATTGATTTGAAATATGGGTTAGGAGTTGGTCCACTTCATAAAATGTTGGTCTATCTGTGCATATTGCATCATTCAGATTTCTTGAAACTTAGCTAAATTGTGGAACTGCATTTACTTGTTAAGGAATAGATGTAAAAAATATATGAATTTATAAATTTGTTGTAATGGATATGTCCTGTATTTGATTCACTAGACAATGAATTTAATTCCAGATTGGAAAACCTAAAATTGCTTATTTGGCTCAATATTCTTGGTTTTTGTCAGATTGGTACCACATGGAGCCTACAGCTGAAGCTAAGTATGCTGCATTTGAAGAAAAAGTGAAGCGGACAATTTATGTTAATAACCTCTCACCAAAAGTTTCCAAGTCTGTCTTGAAATCTGCTTTTGATCAGTTTGGAAATGTCCAGAGTGTAACGTTTGTTTCAAACTATTTAGAACCTGGGAATATGCCTCGTTGTGCTTTGGTAGAGATGAAAGACTCTGAGCAAGCCAAAAATATGATCTCGATAATAGCCCAATTGCCTTTCATGATTTATGGGATGCCAAGGCCTGTTAGGGTGTACCCTGCTGAAGTTGAGATGTTTGATGACTGCCCAATGAAGCCTGGTAGAAAGACACATTGCCGTTGGTTAAACCCAAATGACCCTGCTTTTGAGGTAGCTACGAAACTGAAGCATCTTACTCGAAAGCATGCTGCTGAAGCTTCTTTCTTGCTGAAGGTAAATTTATCAATTCTGATAATATTCATGAAACTTTATTTTGGTTGTTTCTTGTATGTTTTTTCCAATTAATCCAGTTTCCAATGATGTAATTTATTTATATTGTTCTACATTGTGATTCCATTTTTAAGAAACAACTGAACAGAGAAGAAAAGCTACATAAACAGCAGACAGAGGCCCTAAAAGCAAATTTTAAAAAGTTGGAGATGATAGAAGGTGCCTTCAATGATAAAACTGCTCCTCGTTTGGCATCTCTTTATTTCACAAGAGTTTCAGATGATTAGCAGGTTTGTTTTCTCCTGCCAGTTTCAGTGAAAAACAACATAGCTTGTACAGAATGTAAGGTTTATGGTGTTTGTTGTTTATACTGCTTTTCAAGTGAAGAATATATCTGCTTCTGTTAGGCATCTGGGAATATGCATATATTTATAACTTCATTATTTACATGGTTTAAATCCAAACCATCTTAGGCAAAGGACCATACACTAAACCAAGATCTAATACTATTTTGGTTTAGACTTGTCCACAAGTCGGGCTTAGGTTCAGTGAAATCACGATTCGGGATTGAACCTGGGCCAGTTCTGGTCCGAACAAATTCAAAATTCAAATATTCCCTGTCGGAATTTAGCCAAAACTTGCTAAGATTTGTTTCCCTTTTCCTTCCTGGTTCAACTCGGGTCCAGGTTTGGTAAGGGGGTCAAGGCCCGATTTTGAAACATTTGAGGTTTTTTTGGATCACGAGGCCTTGTTTAAATTATTAGACACAAACTGATAAATTTTTATTTGTGAAATTTGAATTTTGATGCAGGCTTGAAGATGGCTCAGTTTTGTCATTCGGCATTAGTTCATTATTGTATTGTTATAGTTGCTGGAAAATGAATTAATGTTGAAGGCATTTTGTTATTTTTATTTTGGACATTTTGCTGCCAATAGTTCAGTGGTAGCCCAGAAAATCAAAGAATCATTGGAAAATCTTGCTGGGAAAGAAGTTTGCAATTATAGTTGTTGCCAAAATCCTACAGCTAAGGCTTTGTTTGTTTGATAGGAAATATTTTTTCTTTTTGGAAAACACCTTATAATTTCTTGATGTTTGGGATAGTTAAGAAAACTGGTTGGTTGAAAATATTTTTCCTTATCGAAGGGAAATTCAGTATTTTTTCAAGTAAAATAATTTTTTTTTCTTTTTCAAAAATAAGAAAATATTTTCAGAATTTTGACAAATCTATTATTAGAGAAGAAACCTATTTGGGAACAATATAAAATTATTTTAATTGTTGGATTGGTATTGAATTTTTCTTTTAAAAAATTTTAATTGCTTTTATATATGCTATGATTTAAATAAATAAATCATTTTTTTTAAATCACAGCCTACTGAGTGTTATCCAAAGGCTGTTTGTTAGGATGAAAAATTCGTATGCTTGACTATTTCATGTGGTTAATTCATTTTTGCATTTTTCAATCAAAAGTTTAAATTTTTTTTTTTTCATCTTTATTCATACTAACTGACTGAATGAAATTTTTTATAATCATTAATTAAAAGTATCAATTCACAAAATATGTACTTCAGCACATTTAGATAAATATATATTATTTTGAGTAATAAATTTAAAATTGATTTTTCATTTCATATTAAACAGAATTGTTTCTAAAATTCGCCCATTCAAACAATTAATATAATATTTTTTTTGTTTTATTATATTTTCAAAAAATACGTACCTATATTAGATATAGAGATTTTTGTTATATATCTAATCAATATGAGCAAGTCTTTTTCATTCAATATAAGCAAATCTTTTTCGATATTTCCATAAATTAAATATTTCTCCTATTTTTCTACCTCAAATTGAAGCGTTCAATTTATTTTCCTGTTGTCTTATTGCTATTTTTCTACCTCAAATTGAAACGTTCAATTTATTTTCCTGTTGTCTTATTGTGGGGGGCGGTTTCTTGTTTTTGTTTGTGAAGAAAAACTATCAATCAATCCAAGAAAGTTAAAAAATAAGTAATAATATATATATATATATATAAAAAAAGATAGAAAGAAATATAGGATCTAGCCTCACCCACATCTAGCCAATCAAAATCCTTCATTGTATTACACTTGCACTTCCTTCTTCACAAATTCCTTATCTCCCCCATCAATTCCTCCAATCCAAACCCATAACATCCCCTCTCTTCTACTCCCTCCCTCCCCCTTCCCAACGCCACCACCTCCACCACCACCTTAATGCTCTGCTAACTTCTCCACCTCTATCTTTCTCTCAAAATGGCCACCAACCCTCTTCAATCCCTGCACCACCACCTCCAGCACCATCACTCCCTCTTAAAGCTCCATCCTTTAGATTCCAACCGCATCTCCTCTGTTTTCCTCAAGCCCACCAACACTAATACTTCCTTCTCTCTCTCCCTCTCCTCCACCACCACCACCATCACATTCTCTATCTCCCCCACCACCTCCACTACTCCTTCAACTTCCCAAACTTTTTCTCTTGACCTCCTCCACCAATATCTCTCCACCCAAAATTTCCGGCAAGCAGATGAAGAAACTCGCCGGCTTTTAATTTTTCTTGCAGGGGAAGCTGCACAGAAACGTGGGTACGTCTTCTTTTCTGAAGTCCAATTCATTTCCGAGAAAGACCTTAAAGCCATTGATGAACTATGGAAAAAATTCAGTAACAACAAATTGGGTTACAGTATTCAAAAGAAAATTTGGCTGAAAAAAGCTAATAAAGATTTCACCAAATTTTTCCTCAAAGTTGGATGGATGAAAAAGCTCGATACTGAAATGGAGCAATACAATTACAGATCTTTCCCTAATGAATTCATATGGGAACTTGAAGATGATACTCCTGAAGGGCATTTGCCATTGACAAATGCTCTTAGAGGTACTCAGTTACTCAATAGCATTCTTACCCATCCTGCTTTTGATGTTGATGATGAAGAACAAGAAGAAGAAGAAAAACAGAGCAAAGAAGAAAATGGAGTAAAGGAATTAAGAACAGAGAACTCAAAACCATTGAGTAAGAAGTTGTTTAAAACAGATTACAGCTTCTGATGATTTGAATTGTAAAAAAAAAATCAAGAATATTATACCCAATATAGAGAACAAGAAATGGAATTTGGGTTTTTAATTAATTAATTATGTGCAATGGAAATTAATTAAGTTGTTAATTATTGCTTGTTTGTATCTATTTCTTTTTTATAATATTATATTCTTATCTTTATTTTTTATTTTGACTTTTATGAAAGACAGGACACAATGCAGTGTTAATTGATAATTTTAAATATTAAATTACTTTAGTGGTATGATTAGGGGAGAACTTAATCTAATCTAATATCTTTTACAAAAATATACGCTCAAGTCTTAAGCCTACGCTCTTAAATTCTCTTAGATAATTGCTTTCAAAGAAATTTGATGTCGCTGCCCCAACATTGACGAGTAACAGTGGCTTAGCATCATCAAGCAGGGGACGAATAGGGGATAATGGAGAGTGGTGGGTGTCTAACAGAGCAGTAACAAGGTTTTAAGGTGATGGTGATTTCGTAAACTAATGGAGGAGGATTGAATCCAGTGGTATAGAGTTTGTGTATTTTTGGATTAGATTAAGGGAGGAGATAGCAGAGATTGAGGAGCAGAAAGTGGAGGAGCTGAGAAGTCCGGTGGTAAAGCGAAGGTTTTTTAAAAGCTATAGAGAAAGAAATTTGATGGTCATCAACGAAGTCTCTGAAATTTATTTGAATCGTTCAATGAAAAGATAATTTAGAGTTATTAGTTATGCCGAAAATACCAGTAAGGATATTTTGGGCATAATATATTATTTTCTTTTATTTTTAATTTTTCTTTTTAAATTTTTAACAGAAAAATTTTAAAAATTAACAGAATAATTAAATAGTGTAATGGAGTAAAAATATAGGGATATGATCATGAGTTTTTCAAGATATAGAGATTCAATCTTATTTTAAGTCAAAAATTAAGGATTAAATTATAATTTATTATTAAAAAATAAAATTAATAAATAAAAATAGTAAAATCTATAAGCAAGCAATTGATATTTTATTCTCTCTTTATATAGAAGCATAAGCTCTTACTAGGAAAAGTATGTCGGGAAGTACAAATGCCCACAGCTTTCCAAATCATCAAATCCTTTTCAGGCTGTGTGGCTGGCAGCCTGGGAATTAGCAAGCCAGAGTACACTCTTGACCTTTTCTTTTTGTATGATAGTCGTTTTTGTTTTTATTTTTATTTTTCGATTATAAAAATGATTATTATTAAAGTAATTATTATTTTTTTATCTGATATTTAAAAGAGAGAGAAAAACAGATGGTGACAATTAAAAAAAAAAATCACAAAAAATAAATTTTTTATTTATTTTTTAAAGTATGAACTTTTAGTATAAAATAATAAAAAGAAGAATGAAAAACGATACCAAATATCCTTTTAATTCTCAGTTAAAAAAAAAACCCTTTAAAGTCACATTTGAATTAAAGATTTTAAAATCTGTAGAATTTGTCAAAAATTATAGAATTAAAAATTTAAATTTTTTATTTCTTGAATTTACATAATTTTATTTATTTGAAAAAAATAAAATATGTAAATTTTAGTGGCATTTTTATAATAAAAAAATAATTTACAAAAATTTTCATTCATTAAAATATAAAATTTTTCAAAATTTTATTTTTCGTGTGAAATTTTAAAAAATCTTAAAATAAAAAATTATAATATTTAATAAATGTTGAATAATTTATAAATTTCAATTATTTTTTACTAACAAAATAATAGACAGAATTTATGATTAAAATTTCTCATCCAAAGAAAGACGCTCAGAGAAGCAAAAAGGTTGGTTTTCGATTCATTCACAAGAAGCAACAGCAAATATTCGACTGTTCACCGATTCGATTCATTCACAAGAAGCAAAAAGGTTAGTTTTCAAATCAAGATTGAGTTTGAGCTTTCCTCGATCTGTGACAAGATTTTGAAGTTGTTTCACAAGTTGATTCATTCTGCTTCTTCATCCGATTCTAAAGTATTATACAGAGAAAGAAGAAGGTGATTCTAAGGATGCTGTGAAAGTCGTCTTCTACGCAATGGAGTAGAAAATGCAGAGGAAGAATATGGAGAAGGCAATGATTCTTGGCGGCTGTTTACCGAGTAGAAAGAATTTGGAATTCAATTTGCTCATGGAGTGAAAGAATTTTTTGTTCTTCAATTTTGTTTGTTATTTCTTTAATTTGGATTTTGCTCCTTTTTCTTTTAAGGAAATAGTAATATGGATTTTGTGATGGAGGGAATGGAAAAAATTTCATCTAAATTTTGCTATGGTGGGATGGAAAAATTTTAATCTGGATTTTGCTATAGGTGGAATGGAAAATTTAAGAATGTCTGAAGAGTATTCTAGTTTTTTCACAGGCATTTTACAATAAAAATTGACAGAAGAACTAAATAGTCTAACGGATAAAAATATAAGGACATAATTATAAATTTCTCAAAATATAGTGACTCAACCATATTTCGAATCAAAACCTAAGAACTAAATTATAATTTATTCTTTTTTTAATGGTCACAATAAACCTGAGGTGTCTCTCTTTAGACCTTTCCCTCTCATTTTCTTTTAGTTTATGTTAAAATCTAAAAAGACTTCCTATCCACACCAAATGTTCTTCTAACCTTTTCTTTAGAGTCAACAAAAATAATTTTGACTTCATATTCATTCAAACATTAGTATTAATATTACAAAAATATACCTCAAATAATACTCTACATTTTTCTGTTTGGCTACAAAAATAATAATAATAATAATAATAATAATAATAATAATAATATCTTCTACATAAATAGAAGTACCTTGCTAGTGACATTTGCCAAGCATATATTGATAACCACCATGCTACATGTTTTGTCCTGCAAATAATAAAATTGCAGATTAATTGTGGATTATGAAGATAATTAATTAAACTTGCAATTTTTCTTCAAAAATAAATAAATAAACCTAGAGTAACTCATAGTACATTAAGAAACTATTATCCCCAATGCTCAATTTGGATAGACAGTTATTTGAAATGATCGGACATTAAGATTTGGAATCATGTTAATTATTTATGATTTTACACTTGAATACAATTCAAATACTCAATCATTTCAAATACACACTTATTTAAATGGATCTAACAGAATTTGAATGATCACAATTTGGATAGCATGCATCCATTTGCATGTATCCATCCAATTTGTGTATGTAAAATACCTGCGCTGCTTTAATATCACGTCTAGATTGACCAGAAATGTTATATAATTGACAATTTTACAAATCATTAATGGCAAAGGTGGTGAAGGGTGGCGATGGTATAGAAAAAATTTAGATGCAACATGCAATGGAACTCCAATATCTGCTACTGAGATACTCAAGGGAATGAAAATTTACCTAGCAAAAACACTATGCACAAGGACAAAGTCTCCTGGTATGCTGATGCGAGCCATCACAGGAAAGCAGTGATTGTGTTCGAGTATACAGGCATGCTCCTGGGTTCTGTGAAACAAAGGAATATGATGAGAAGCTTTGAATATTCTCCTTGCCTTATGATTTCCTCTTATTAGGAGCTCAACAAATTAATTAAAAAAAATTTAAGATCATGAATAAGAAGTTTGAAACACAAAGATCTTGATATTGGTGGAGAGAAAAGGAATAAAAACAGAATAAATTAAAAATCTCTTATAGATACATAATACATCTTCCATGAATGTGCAAACATGGTCTAACCGAATACAATTTTCTCAAGTTCCATATCATGACCTTGTACATGGCCCCACTCAGTTTCAACATCATGAATTTATAATGCTTCAATAACCACAGAAAGGTACCACATATTTGCCTCATCATAGGATCAAACACTTTCTATTTTATTGTCTATCCAGAAGATACAAAAATTTCAAAGCAGAGAGGAAAATACCAAGTGTTTGGGTGCATCATCAACAACTTCAGCAGGTTGATCTGCTCCCATGCTTGCTATGCATGCTCCTTTGCAACTCAGATATTTCTGCATACTGTTCATAAAGAAGATGATATGAAAGTTCCTATCAGAAAATAGGAAGAAATGAATTTGCAATGTACTCAAGTCATGCTCTCTAATATTATATCTAAATCTGTCGAGGGAAACTAAACCCATATATCATTCTAGTATTTCTCTTGATTATCATCCAATATTTTAAACCCTAAAAAACAAAATTGGCTGAGAGAAAGGGAGATTCGGCATGCATCTTTAGCAAGTTGAAAAATGTAATTGCTACATTCATTGCTATGATCAAACACATGCAATCAACTAAATCACTTTAGTTGAACATGAAAAACACATTACATAATGTTATTCCATCCCAACCATTTCATTTAGATACTTAACTGGGCTTGATACCAAAATAGTAATGCTAATGTAGATCAAAACTGGAAATAAAACAATCACTTGGAAGTTTGTCTTCTTCTTCTTCTTCTTTCTTTTATCCCCCATTGCCCTTTTCTTTCTTATAGGATAATATTATTTGGATGCTAAAACTGCAAAATAAAAATAAACACAAACAGACAAACAGAAAAATGAAATATTATGCTACATACATGTCGCATTGATTAAGCACCAGAAGCTTGTTCAAGACGCATGATTGTCCGTTTGACTTGCAAGCTGAATCACAGGACTCACCTTGCCTATCGACAAGGATAAATTCAAAGTAATTAGCTGGAAATGAATAACAGAGACAACTGCCATCACCATGATAACTCACCTTCCAATAACTACATTAATGCCAACTAGTCTTGTTTCTAGTTGTGTATAATTGGCACCTGTTATGGTAAAAATTCAAAGCATAGGAAAAAATAAGTTCTTAGCATAATGGGAAGGAGAAATATGTCTCTCCTTCACCCAACACTACACAATCCCCGCAAAAGGAAAAGAAAGGGCCTTCAAAACATATAGCCTACAGGCATGCAGAACAGTGAGAATAATCTACTCACTTTTTTTTTTCTTGTGCCAATATATGTCAAGAGGTTTTAAAATTTAAAATTAAGATAACAGGAGGGAGGAAACACCCAGAGAGAGAGAGAGAGAGATGCAGCGACATACACCTGAAGAATTTGATGGCAGAGAAAAGCAATGATGGAAATCACCAAAATAAGCATTTTCATGAACCTGCAGAATTCATACTTGTTTCAGGTGCAAAATCACATGTAGAATAAACAAACGGGGATAATTTAGAATCACATCAAAATCAACAAAAATATCCAGTTCATCTTAGCATTTTATGAGATGAACTGATGTAGATTGATATGTAATTCAATCTTGGAATTTCTCCAAAAGAAGAAATTTGTGCTTATGCGATTTGTGCTTATTTTCGTGACGTCTTGCAAGTCCTTAATTTTCATTTATGGAAACTGCTTAATGTCTTCCTTATATAGAACTAATTATTCTGGAATCCCCTTTCCCACGTACAAAATGCACTTAAAAAAAAAAAAAAGAAAGAGAGGACATGGGGCTGGACGATATAAACAATCTAGAGGAAAAGAAACAAAATTCATAACCTGTTGACACAATAAGATAACAAATGAGAGACCAAAGTGCAAGGTTCCAAGAAAGAAGTAGGAAATATGTTGCAAGTGTTAATAAACACATATCAATTTACACCATGGTCCTCACTCCCTCAAACCCTTTCATTTCATTCAAGGAAGATGGAACACGAGATACACAGTAACTTTCAGCAATATTTGTATATTGTGCCTGCCTCTTACATGCTTCCCATCCAACATGATGCCAGCCATGCAGCTGTTATAAAAGCATAACAACATCCAGGAGCGAAGCTAGGATTATAAATTGAGGGGGCCAATAAAGGTAAGAAAGATAAAAACATTAAATTCACTAAAATGATACACAACGTTTTTCAGATCACAAAATCCATCTATAAAATAAGGTAAGATAAGAAGAACAGGATTATAGAAATCCCCTCTAACAAGAAATATAAAAGGTGATTGAAGCTTCCCCATCAGCTTTGCATGTAGAAAATAAAGAAACTCCACTTAATCATTTTCAGCTGTGAACATGATTAAAAGAAGAAAGACTTTTGAGGTATATCAATCACGAAATGGAAACCCCTGCTTTAGTGCCATAATGCATTTTCTAGTAATATTTCACATCTAACTTCTTCTTGTTGTTCCATAGATCCTATCTATGAGGACACATAGCATAAAGCCACTTCACAAAATGATCTGCTAACTAAAGATCCAAATCCTGTAAGACCCTGACAAACTTCACATTCCAATGAGTTCTCACACCTTCCATGACTACCAAAAAAAAAACGTCTGTAAAAGTAAGTTGAAAAGTCTATCTCCACAACACAGAACATCCCATATCATATCCTCTAACCCGAAGCTAATGTTCTGGACAACAAAATCGTCTGGTCACATCTAATAGACTGATCCACATCATATTTATCAAATTGTCAAGAGAAAATGGTGAAATAAAAAAGCAGCATTTACCACACTCTCAAAATTATGACGGCACCTCCCAGCACAGAAATCAAAAAGACTTGCATAAGTGCCTGCCCAAAAAAATGGAAGCCTATTATCCTCATAAAAATGTCGATAGATGGTAGCTATAGAAAAGAAATGACGTTGTTTCTCATATTTCAGATTCCTATGAAAATTGCAGGCATAAACAGCAATTGGAACTCATCTGTCAGCACTTCTGTCATCTTATACAGGAAACGTGTTTTGCTGGTAAGAATGTGCTGGATACTCGGTACTTTAGTTGATTTTCAATCCCTTTTCTAACATATAACAGAAGGGTGAAAAGGAAAAACTAAAAAAAGGAAAACCTGCAGTTGATGGCTTGGCTATTTTAAGCTTCACCACTTCTTTCTCTTGTGTCTGCAGAATATATCCAATTTGCATATTATACTATTAATTTGCATATTATACTATTAAATATCAGAACAAAGCAACAAAGCCAAATAGACAGTCAACAAAATACCCTTGCAGGATTCAGGCAGCATGAAACACAAAACTCATAGGAATTGCAACACAGTGAAAGAAGGTTGCATCCACTGAAAACAATAATAAAATTTTCATCAGCTTTTCTGATTGTTGTGAAAAGGACAAAACATCAGAGACCTGCTTAGGAAAACTCACTGACAAGAGAATTTCTCTCCTTTCTCAGGGCAGCAGCGGGACTGTGAATCCACTGATAGAGCATCACATACATGGCCTAAAATGCATCGTGATACAGTATGAACAGATTCAGCTCAAGTAATCAACATATCAGATCATACATCCAACAATGCAACAACTATATAGTTTTACTTTGCACTGCAGAAATTCATTTTCAAGGAGAATGTATTTTTAATCCGATTAAGTTATGCATATAAAATTACAAATTTATGTTGTAAAATAGCCAAACTTGGATTACTTTTGGACATTTTGAGAAAACATTCTCACACCCTATTTTAGCATCCTTTAAGATTATTTTCTCTATATTCATTATTTAACCAGCATGATTGTTTTATTTCATATTCTAAATCAGACAACATGCTTCATATTTCATATTCTAAATCAGACAACATGCTTCACGGATATTTAACTTTTTGCATTCACAACCAACAATGACAATGACTTTATTTTGAAAATAAGTCTCAAAGTATGAAACTTCCTGCATTGGAAGTCTAGGATGGGTAGACTTAAGTTCTGTATTTCTGTATTTAATACAATGTATTAAATTCCTTTCTAGTCTTCTACATGGTCAATCTTGTTTAAATTTTTCACACAACTAAAAAAAATTTCCAATGAGATTCTTTACTAGAAAAATTCATGTAGTAAAAATTATTCTCATATTCATTTCAAGATCCTAATATGAAATCCAAATGCCTCAAAGATTTAGCTAGAGTGAAAAAACAAAAAACAAAATACAGAAAGAAAATACTTACCTGTGTCATCAGATAGTAGAAATCTTCCTTGAACTGTGTTTCTGCAAAGTCGTATTTTTTGAAAGCGAGTATCCTTCCTGTGATGCAATGGAGAGAATCCACACAAAAGATACCACCAAGAATTCCCAAAATGAATTAGAATGAGTCAAATTGAGAAAGAAAAAAATAAAAGGAAAAAGTTAGCTACTTAATCCACATATGCATCAAAATTCTGAAAGCAGTGATTCCCAAAAGGAAAAAAATGCTAAACAAAAAAAAATTAGCCTAGTTTCAATTGAAAAAAGCATATTGCCTTACTACACATTATTTAGCTCAAATGAATTCTAATAAGTCATATCTGTGCATTCCTGGGTATAAGCTACTATCTAGAACAATTTCCATCCTATTATCCGCAATTAGTTCCCCTACAACCTTTTAATAAACATGTTTTTTTATTATTCTATCTGCATTTTTCACTCACCTAATTCAGCATCCTCATATACACTTCTTTTTTAACACATTAAATACGTACTTCCTACAAACAAGTCAGAGCCTTACAAAACTTCCTAACAATCTTGGAAGGACTCAGTTCTACTGTTCCGTTCGGTTCAACTTAATATGAAAAGGACTTAGATTTTATAATATGTCTTTACATATCCTCTTCAATTTTCATCAACCAAAATAACATAGCTGTTCAAATAGCAAAACCAAGAAGCATTATTATGCAGGCATATTATAAATTCATCTGCCAACAACACATCAAAATAGCAAATTCAAAGCCAAATTTTGCATGTTAATCAGAAATATCTTTCCTTTCTTAAACCCTTTAAAATTCTATCTCCCTAGCACCCTTAAAAAGCTTTTTTCTTAGAAATTTTTGGACTTCGAAAATTATAAAAGAAGAATAATGAGAAAAGCAATAGAACCAACTGCAATTCCTATTGAAAATAATAAAGATTGATTAACAAGATCTTGAATATCAAGAACCATTTTGAAATTTCATCTGAGTCATGAATAAATCAAATGTTGTTTATAAAAACCTTTTTTCTTAAAATGACAGGCTAAAATTACAGGTTTTTCATGAACAAACCATATCAAAGTAAAGTATTTTCCTTTCTTTTTCCTCAGTAACCAAACAGAGAGGACATGGAGAGGTAAAAAAAGAGAAATTAAGAGCAGTAAGTACCTGATTGCTGAAATCCCAGGTAAAAATAAGTGAAGGATGAGTAATTGAAAGAGTAAAGAAGATAAATTGAATCCAGATACAGACATCGTTTCTCTTGGATTTCGATAAATAATTGAAATTTCTCGGAAAATTAGGGCTTGTTTCTCTCAGATGAGGATGACGACGATCGTTTGGAAAATTAGGAAAATCAGTCACAACTCACAAACCCAATCCAATGGCAATTAACTGATTTGGGATAGTTTCTCTCTCAATTTAAGCTTTAATTTTAATTTTAATTTTAATTTTAATTTATAATAATAAAATCAATAACTTTAATTTTCAAAATATAAAAAATATTTTTAAAAAATAAACTATTTAATTATATTTTAATTTTTAAAATCTTATTCATTTAGTTCCAAAATTTATTTTGCCTGCTAATTTATAGATGAAATTTTTAGAGAAATTTATTTAGTCCCTGAAAGAGTGTATAACAAAATAAAATACTTTTTGGTTACCAAAAGAAGAAAACACCCCTTGATACAGTGAGAATATTTTTAGATTTATGAAAAAATTAAGCATATAGATGAATTAATTATAATTGATTCTATTTATAAAAATGTTCTATTAAAAAATAGTATTATCCATAAATATTGTGGTGTATCTGATATAATCGAATTTCTAGAATGACATTATCTTATATTTAGTCAATTAGCTATTATAAATCAAGATATTCCTTTAGTGACTTCTAAAATTTCTAACTTGAGTAATAATATTAAAAATAATTATTTAATTTGGAAAAGATTATACTTTAGAAAGATTGACTTTTTTCTTACTTTTTGAAAAAAAATTTCCAGGTCTAGACAGTTGGATAACATTTTAGAAATACAAGAGAGAATTGAAAATACACTCAGTGCTAGTAATTCTAGATAAAAATGAGGAAAAAAAGATAGAGAAGAAAGTGTTAGCTCAAATCTTTCAGGATTGACTTCATTTCAAAATATTCATAATGAATTAAGCCTTTTCTTTGAACAGTTGCATGCAAAAGGAAACATAAGCGAATCACCAGAACAAAGAAATGCCTTAGCAAAAAAAGTATGAAAATTGGTGAATAAATGGCTCGATGCAATTGAGCTTTGAAAAAGTTTTGAAAAAATTTATCGGATTTTCAAAATCTCTTTTTGAAAAAGAAATCTTGTAGTTAAGAAAAGACAGAATAGTTCCTTTTATTACTGACCCAGACATAAGAACTGTTAATCAAGATAGTAACAAAGCAGCTGAAAACCTCAAAAAATCTCTAGGTCTAATAGAAGAAACTATTTTACATTTAGATGATAGAACATTTAATGAGTTTCTTGCTATAAAGAGAGCAGAATATAAGCCTAATTATCCCCATAGGATAAAATCAGAATTTCAACCTAGGGATAATCCATTAAGGCCAGTTATCACCCCAGCAATTTTTCTAAATCTAGACTGTGAAAAGCATGCGTCTGAGAGAATAGATGAGTGGATTACCATGATCAGGTTTACAACTAGAGCAAGTAGCTACTCAACTGAGGCCACCTACGAACTGTGCAAAGCCACCATGGTTGGTAATACTCAAAAATTTTGGGATCAGCTAGTAGTTCAAACCTCTATTAGAGATAAAATTAAAAAAGCAGTTCTTGTAGATGAGATTCTAGCTATCATCGTAGATGCTCTTAAAAGAGAATTTTGTAGTTTCTCAATTTCAACTAAGTTATTAAAAAGAGAATAATCTTTAATGGCATTGATGAAATTACAAATATGTGACATGTATTATTTTGACAACTATGCATGTGAATTTCAAAAGTATTATTATAATCTTGATTTTAATGCTCAAAATTACATGTCAACATTATTTTTTGCTAAGCTCCCAAAACCATGGCCAGAGGTAGCAAAAATGTCTATCAACTTCTTTTAAATAAAGAAAAAGTGGTAGATGGATTAGGAGATAAAATACAGGCAGTTAGGTATACCTTGAGAAAGGCACGTAATGAACTTCAAGTAAGACAAGATGTAAAACGTCTTTCTTATTTGAACAAGAGTTGTTGTTCTTAGATTGAATATGTTCCTACTAGGTATGAGTGTACTACAACAAATGAGAAAGGAATAAGAAAAAGATCTGAAGTAGGATGTTCTTCTTATAATAACAAAAAGGAAAGGTTTAAAGGATATAGAAAAAGAAGAATATCGAAAAATGATAGAAACAACAAGAAGAGGTTTAATAAACTTTCTATGTTTATTAGAAGGAGAACCAACCTTAGGGATAAAGACAAAATAGAAGCCTTTAAGAAAAAATATGATACAACCCCTAAGTGTCCACAAGGAAAACCTCTTAGTAGTTGCTATTGTTGTTGGATTTGTGGATCAAAAGATCACATATGTTTGTCCACAAAAGTACAAGCGAAAAGAAAACCTTAGAAGAATTTTTTTCGAAGATGAGAATCTTGTCTATGAGCCAATAGAAGAAGATAAATATTTTGACATAAATTCTGAAATAGATTTTGTTTATGAAATAGTTTCTGAATATGAAACTGATATAGATGAATCTGATCTTTGGACAGCCCAGCTATTCATGATAAATATGGAAGAAGGGCCCATAGATGTAGAGATGATCCCATTAGATACTTCTCTGGTGCAGGAAGAATCTTTACAGTACGATAATTCGTCCAAAAGCTACATAAAATGGAAACTCCCAAAGGTAGACAACAATACTATTTACAACAAATCTAAATTCAGTTTTAAGTCCATAGTAGATGTCTTTCAATCTAAATCTACGGCTCAGGTTTCTAGTACAGAACTAGAAACGTTAGATGTACCTTTGATCAATTTATCAGTATATTCATATTGGTCTTATTCAAATAGGACTAATACCGCTGTTCAATTTGCCAGTAGATAGTCCTGTGATAGCAATTGTGTTAGACAAAATATAGAATTTATTCCAAAACCAACTAATATCAGGGGTTCAGATTAACATTGCATATGGTCTAGTTTGGTTCCAGACTTTTCCTAACTATATGATATCAGTAAAGGATAAGTGTCTGGGTAATTCATTATCACTACGGATTAAATCAATGAATATGAATATAATGAATTTCCAAGCTAAATATTTAGCATATCACACTAAGATAATTTTTAGACTGGTTAATACAACCAATCCTGGAGTAAGAAATATCTCTAAAATCACAGAGTTATTCAATAAAGGTTCAGATAACTATAGGCAGTTCCATAGAAAAAAAATTAATCATCTAGAGTTATCCTGGCCTAGGAGTTGGGTTCTCCAAGAACCAATAGAGACATTAAGATCAATAGGGTCCTCTTAAATCATACAAAGGGTTAGAAATATTAACTTAAACCTAGATGAGCCTATGAGAAATCTTAGGATTTCTAATCCTCTTAGGAGATCATATCATGTCCTTCGATTACCTAGAAGTAATTTCACTTCATCGGTAATTAGAAAGAAGTTCCTAAGACACCAATCCAGGAGGAAGATACACAATCATCTTTTGATGGTAGAACCATTGTAGGATACAGGACTATAAGCTTACCAGTATATGAAGATGAAGAAATTAGGGAAAATGCAATGATGGTTAAGCATCTAACACTAGTCCCTGAGGTTGTAAAAGAAATACAAAAAATTTCTCAGCAACGATTAATTCCTTTCGAGGAAGTTTGGACTATGGTATATCCTGATACCATGGCATCAGCAAAGATATTCAGTACAGAAGAATCAAGTTTGAATACATACATCTATTTAACATTTAAATTTTATAGTTATTATGATTACTCTTTGGATACGTTAGTTGACACAGGTGCACCAATAACTAGTGCTAAACCCAATACACTCCATAATGAATGGTGGAAACCATTGTCCCAGCCTATGATACTGCATATGATAGGAGGAGAAGTGAACTTAGTAACACAATTTGCAAAACAAGTTCATATTATCAAAAATGGACAAAAGTTTACTATTGATAAGGTTCTGGTATTCCCTGATCCTGACGTCGATAACATTTTAGGAAATGCTTTCCTAAAAGGGGCAAAAGAAAACAGACCTTTTGTGCAGGAAGATAATTATATCTCAATTGGAGGTGTAAAAATCACATCTCTGACAAATCCTAAAAATAAATTAAAATTTGATTTTTATCTAGTTCAAATATCAGAGTTGTGTGGACCTATGTCATATGAATAAGTATTCAGAGTGCGAGCCCCAGCGTGGTGAAACTTGGCTAGATAGTTTATTTGATCAAGAGTCAACGGATACCTCTTGGTACGAAAAATTGTGTTTTAAAGCACAAGATGTGATAGAGAGAAACCTATTACACAACCCCAGCTGAAAGGAACTAAGTGTGATAAGTTTTTTGTAAAATTAGCTGATAATTTTAGTGAAGATCCGCTAAAGTTATAGGTGCTAAATGGCATAACTGCTAAACTAGAACTGAAAGATCCCAGCACTATCATCAGAACCAGAAATATAACATATACCCATGACATGATAGAGAAATTTGACAAATAGGTTCTTGAATTGCTCGAAAAAGGTTTGATTAGGGATAGTAGTAGCCCACATTCTAATCCTGCCTTTATGGTAATAAACCATGCAGAGCAAGTGCGGGAAAAAGTATGAATGGTTATAGACTATCGTCAGATGATAGTGATAAGATCCCTATAACAGGAGATGTCATAGATAGGGTAAGTCTTAAACAACCTTCTATCTTTTCTAAATTTTGTCTAAAAAGTAGTTATTGACAGGTAAAGATGGAAAAAGAGGAGCCCTTACAGCCTTCGATACACCTCAAAGGATGTATGAATGGTTGGTAATGTCATTCGGCTTGAAAAATGCTCCAGGCATGTTTCAATACAAAATGGACAATGCCTTTAAAACATTGAAAAAATTTTGCATGGTCTATATAGACGATGTGTTAGTCTTTAGTAATAATGAAAAAAAAATATGAGTCATCTTGAACAAGTGATTGATATCTTCAAATATGAAGGTATGATTTTATCTGAAAGAAAGAAAGAATGATTTAAGGAAAAAATAAACTATTTAGGAATGGAAATTGAAAAAGGAAAAATTAGGCTACAAAGCCATATTTCTGAAAAACTTATTAACTTTTCTGATGAACTAGAAGATAGGAAGCAAGTACAAAAATTCTGCGGACTTGCTAACTATGCTAGAAAGTTCGTAAAAAATCTTTCCAAAGACCTAGGAAAAATATCGAAGAAAACATCTGATAAAATTCTTTGGTTTTGGGATGATGAGGACACTCAGGTTGTCATCCAGGTAAAAGATAAAATGAAAATTTTGATTTATTTTAATTTACCATCAGATGCAGATGAATTAGTCTTAGAGGCAGATGTTTTAGAAAAATCCTGAGGAGCAATATTAAAAATCAAAAGTAGAAAACTAGAAAAAATCTATAAGTATTGGTTTGGAACCTTTAAAGTATCAGAAATTAATTATCCAATCCATGAAAAGGAAGTCTTAGCGGTTAAAAATGGTATAAAAACCTTTTTATATCTTCCTAACTCCTAAAAGGTTCGTAATTAGAACAGATTCAACTTATGTAAAAGGATTTATGAATCTGAATCTTAAAGAGGCTAGACAAACTAGACTTTTAAGATTACAAGAATGGTTTAGCTATTACATGTTTGATATTGAATACATTCCTTCTGATAAAAATGTAAAAGTTGATTCTCTTTCTCGTGAATTGTCTAATTTTGTAGATGGACCCTGCCGTAAAAAATAAGTTACGTTGGATCTGTAAAAAAAAGGGTCACACTCGAAAACAGTGCACAAAGAAAGTCGAAAGACTACAATAGCGATGGCTTTGGTTCTTCAAGAATGAAAAAAAAAAGTTGTAGCATCGAAAGATGTTATGTGCCGGATGTGTAAATCTTAAGGACACATCTCTACAAAGTATCGTAAGAAAAAGCCAGCGAGTTCGAAAGAACTGGTTAGCCCAAAAAAGACTAACGAAAAGCCAAAGGAGAAATCCTTGATTCAGAAGAATAAAGAGAAAAATCCTTTGGCGCCAAAAGTGCTAGTCCCTGAAGATTTTTACGAAAAAGCAGCAAAAAAAACTTGGCCTTACTTCTGAACAGGTAAAAAGATTCAGAGAAGAACTTCATCAAAAGGATGAAGGTGAGTTGTTCGCTATAAGAATGCCACAATGCCCAACTCCTTCACAAGAGGGTAGCCATGATGGCTCAAAGAAGGCTGGTAGAAGTGCCGGTGAACTTTTAGTGGTTTCAAACCAAAAGGCCAGTGGAAGTGCCAATGAATTTAGAGTTCTAAACCAATAGGTTTCTGAAAGTGCCAGTGAATCTTTATCGATTCCAAATCAAACTCCTTTACAGGAGGAGAGTTGTAAAAACTCTGGTGATATGTCATATCACAAACACAAAGCTAGTGGAAATGCCAATGAATCTTCACAGATTACAAACCAACCTCGTAAAGAGAATAAAACTAATAAAAGCTTTGAGGATGAAAATCCTGATTGTGATGAATTAAATTGGGATATTATTTTTGGAACAACTGAATTCAAAAAACAGGAAATTCAACAATCTACTAAGGAAATCACAATGAAAAAATATGAAAATAAATATGATGACATTCATGAAGAATTCATGAAGATCATGAGGGTGGATAACCCTGAGACTTCAAATACCTGCAAGGATGAAAATGCCTGGTACTTCATTAAGTATGATTATGGTCTTTCAAAAGACAGATCTATATTGTGTTATGGATTGCATGGAGGATTAGCCAAAAGAAACTTCAAGCAATTACAACACTTTGTAGATGAAATTGTTTCATATATTTCATATTTAGAAAAATAACTTGAAATCTGCAAAAAGGATGAAGAAGATTTTCTTTAGTTAGTAATGGAAAGGGATAGACTTCTTGATGAAATGAGTTCATACATTCTGCCAGAAGTGACTTGTGTAGGAAATCGAAACCAGAAACGCAGCAGAATAAAAATATTTATTCGATTTCCTCCAGGATCCATATGAAGATCCAGATCAGAAGGTTAGGGTTTATACCTTTATTTGATGATTCAACTACAAGGTTCGATTCTGAGTCAGGAGCAAAAGCTTTTTCGCCTTCTGCCTCTATGGTATCCACATGAATGGATCGTCCCTCCTTTGATTCGTCTCACGAATAAGAAGAATATCTCTGAGACATTTTACTAGATACGTCTAATAGAATTAGGATTAGGGTTCAATTTTATTTTTTCTTTTCTGAAAAACGGCAGAAAATATGTGTAACCTAAAATTAACATCACATGTATATTTATAGGCATTTAACCCTAGCATTAGGTCAACTAATAAAACCCTAATTCACCCCATCTGACTTGGGCTCGAATTTTGGGCTTATATTAGTTCTTAGCTAAACCATTTAGCCCAATGCTTATTCTTTTTAATCCATCTCATGAATTAAAATTCCTATCATCGATCCGATCTAAATATGTGACCCTATAGGTTCCCATAACATTAGAAATGACATAAAATCATATTTTATGTCACAAGCAGTGAGCGGTGTCTAGCAACACATCAATGCTACCTAAGTCACGAGAATGTCAATGACTCGACATAATCTTTCTTGTGATAAAATTACCAAGTAATTAAATCCTTTTGTCCTAGATGTCTCGATTGAACATGAGTTATGGAATATGTCATACTCGCATAGTTCAATCTTTATATTTTTGATACCTGAGTAGACTCCTAAATCAAATGACATCAATATCACATATCGACTCATTTGAGTATGGTCATGCATTTTAGGTCTCACTCAATCAAAGGGTCCAAAGACAACACTCCTGTTGTATAGGAGAGACAAATCCTATCTTGATCACTCAACATCCCTCTACATAATTTGTGGTATATCCAATTACTGTTTTTATAGTACATCCTATTACGAAAGATGTTTAACAGTATCAAGATATACAACTTCTTATGTTGGGATCTTTGATGAGCTCAAGTCAAAAGATCATACTATTATTATCACTATGAGAAATACTTATGACACTCATACAACAATCCATATAGTATTCTCATGGTGGGTCAATCTAGTACATAGTTCTCCAACACGTACTTATGTGTTGACTTGATATCTCATATCCATGTACATTGTCATCAGTCACTACACATACTAGTCTTGACGTATTATTGATATCCCATTTCATAATAATACTTGACTAGAGATGATTTTAGAATACTTTATTCTAGGAATATTATTATAATAATTTATATTACGTAGTTATTCAAATAATCATAATAATGAAAGTTATAAATATATAAATCATGATATAAAATTTACCAAAAATAATCATCTGATGATTGGTTTTTAAGGCCCAAATCCAACAGCTTATACCATAAAGATTAAAAAGATGGACTCGATAGATCATTCTCTCAAATAATGTTTTATGTTACACCCAGATATCCATTGGCAAGGATATGGAGGTCTAAATCTGAGAATTTGCTCAGAAATGGGGAAAGATTGTCTCCGCTATACAGATGCAAGACTGACAGAAATTATCGAGATCAATAGAAACGATAATGATATGTGTAAATCACTTCCAAATATTGTACAAGAATCCTTGAAATTCTTGAGTTCAGACTCAAGAATAATTACCAGTTATATTATTAGCACAATTATGGATTGTGGTGTGGATGAAACTGTTCGTTATCCTTATCAAATTTGGAATCTCCATCCTGTTATGGCTAAAGAATTTATTGACCCACAGAAGGTTAATAATCAGAATTTAAATTTTTATTTTACCATGTATAAAGAAAACAAGATTATTACCCAAGCTGTGAGAATTGAAAATTTTAAAGTTAGCCTGGAGAAGGCAATCTATGCAAGTAATTATGTCCTTCTCGGAGATGGTAAAGTATTTGTTACTATCTGATCCCAATATACTCCCATTACCAAAGTATTATCCATGATTAAGGGACGAAAAGAAGAACAAAAATTATTTATGAGATTAGTGGATTTAGATCCTAGTATGGATTTCTAACCCGAAACCCTGAAGGTCTAGAAGAAGGTTGCTCAGTTTAGAGAGTAACGTGTTGCAAAAGAGATGGCTAGGCATTATGTAGAACTAAGAGAAAGCATGGATGCCCCGGTCAGCAACTCACAGATGGAGTGACAAAAAACGTCATTCATGATGTCAATCTCAGCGTGATAGATGAGAAATTATTTTTGAGAAGTAGCTGCAGATATTAAAGTACTATCAACTAAAGTAGCTTTAAAATTTGTAATCCCGATGAAAAGAACTTATCTCTAAATAAGGACTGACTCTTTAGCTGTAAAATTAAAACAGTATTTGTCTTTATTTAATTATTGTATTGAATACAACTGAAAAATAGTACCAGAGACACCAGCTGTCTATTTATTTTTGTAGTTTTGTAAAGCTGACATATTATTCCAGCTACCTATCTTAATTATTGTACCGTGTTAACTATTGAGTTGACAAACAGTAATATAAACACCGGCTTCATTTGTAAAAAGTCTATTAATACCTCTTCAGCTTATTGAATAAAGGGAAGTGAAATAAAATATAGAGTTTTTTTTAAGAAAAATCTTTTTCAAGTCTTTATCTGTATGATAATTTTGCTTCTATATACTTTTCATCCTTCCAAACGGTCTAATATCCAGGAGTGTTGTAGTAAGACCTAACCAAGAAAGGGCAGTAAGTCATATCCTCCATACCTCTCTAAAGGTATTGCTGGTGACGAGCTTGGAAGGAGGGCTAAAGCTATTACTGAAACTTAGTGGACCCGGTTTACAAAGGTATATATATTATAAATGTTTTAAGTTTATATTTAAACGTTTATGTCTTCCAACCGATCTGCTAATAGGAATTGGCTTAGAGGTCTAGCTTTAACTCAAGCTGGGAGGGAAGAGTTGAGTGTCAGTCTTAGACTACATGATCTTTTCTTTGCTTTATATGAACAATGAATAAGATAATTACCTGTTACTATAGAAATGATTGAAAGACTTGAGAGACCTAATAGAGAAGACTTGGAACTTAAAAAATTTCTAGACCGAGAATTTGAATTTAATAATTTTCATTATCTAGAAAGGCTTAATGCTTTTTCACGATTATTGGATAACCGGTAATTCTTCGGGTTACTCTTATCCCGATTATCATCATCTAGATTATGGTGTAGGCAAAAATCTAGTAATAAGGTTATTAAATTTTATTATAGATTGTTTAGACTCTCTAAATAATTCTATAGACAAATGTTGATCAAGTGCAAGTTCAAAAACAGGGAGACAAGGGTGAGCATCTTAACTCGGTAAATGATACTAATTAATATACAAACCTGGTATACTACAATCCTTCTAATGAAATGAATGCTTATGCATTATATCAAACAAATAATTAATCATATAAGGATGCAAATTATTCTATATGAATCATTCTAAATCTCAACTTGGAGAGTCAATCCCCATACCTAGCTCTCTGATTATAAATATTGTCTTTCAAATTCAATACATAGGGTTCTGTCGTCACAGTTTAAGCCAAGCAAAGCTAACCTGACTTGCAAGCAGCGCTGAGCGATGAGCAAGCCCTACTGTTACGCAAATCATAACTCATCATATCATAATCATATCCATAACCATAATCATAATTAGAACTCTATGTGGTCTTATATCATCCTAATTTTATTCAGCAACCACAAGTAATATGCAGCATAAATTATAATAAAACATACACAAATATATGTTAAAATGCTTATATATATAGACAACATATGCTAATAAATGTAAAGCAAAAAAAATATATTATAAAGTATCATTCACAAATTTAAAGGAAACCCAACTAACTCTCCTCAGAGCACCTAAAGTTTGATTGCAAGGAAAACACGTGAAACACCTAAATTAGATGATATATAAAGAATACTAGAACGAGGACACTTTAACTTTAAAAATTATATGAATATGACTCGAGACTTCGATAGCACTTTCCCTAAAACAATGGCATTTCTCATTGAAACAAAAAAACTGACACTTCTAAATAAATAGCTTATAAAGTTCAACACAATTATTAACATCTCAATAATCCCTCATGGGTCTCCAAACTCAACATGTATCACAACTGTCTTAAGTCCACAATCATATATTACTCAATCATAAAACATTATTTAAATTTTTCCCTTTAAAATCTTAATAAAATATTCACATATATAAAAAAAACTCTTTTTATAATAAAATTAACTTAACTTATAAACCATTTAAAATTTATAAACCACATTTACATATAAATATCGAATTATATAAAAGAGTATTTCTTAATATATAAAATTATTTACATTTCTTTTCATATAGATTAATTTAATAAATTTAAAATATTTCAATCATATATATATATAAACAAGCATAAAATAATACGAATCTCATTCTTGTAAATTAATTCAACTTCCTAGTTAATAATTTTTTACTCCACTTTAAAAGAATCATATCTTATTAAAATTATTGTCAGTAATCTTATAAAAAAATATAACAATTGCATGCTTCACTAATTTAATCTCAAAAATATAAATATAACAATTATATATACATTTTAGTGATAAACAAATCAAAATTCAATATTGAAATAAAAAGGCGAGAGTTTTGAATTAACCCATGCAAATTCCAATCGAGCTTAATTTAGAAAATATATTAGGGAGTCAAAATGAAACTATTGAAGTTCGGATCCTACATGCTGCCGCCAGAGCTACTGCTTATAGCTTTGAAAGTTGGGAGGACACCAGTAGAAGTGTATCGCTGCTAGGAACTCAAATATATATGCCACTCGTCGTCACTCGCCACCGTTTGTCCAAAATTCTCTAAAGAAGCTCCGATCACCATAGTTTTTGATTTCCATCTCTGGTGCATTTCAAGATGTGAAATTGGTACTAATAGAAAGCTCTCGCAAAAAGGATACAGATGGAATAAATTTCGCTAGAAATGGGCATGGGAATCGGTCAAAATCTCCATAGAGATGTTTTGGCCGCTGGTGACTTCATCCTGCATGTGTGTCGCCGTTGATTGTCAGTTTCGATCGCTATCGGTCCACTTATGATTGTCAGAGGAAGGCCAGTCTGGCGGTGGATGAGTGACAATATCATCCACTGCCAGCCGGATGAGGGCGTATCGACTCTCCACCTCTCTCTCTTCTCAATCTATTGCTCATCTAGATAACCTCTGATTGGTTGTCTCCCTGACAGCCAATCAAAGTTGGCCATATGCCCCTATATTTAGATTTAAAATATTTAAAATACATAATATATATAAATTAGTCAAAATGAATATCAAGAAAATGGAGTCGCTTGGTGGTAAAGTATTTTGCTCATCCACTCTCGAATCTCATGTTTGAGCCCCGCATATATATATTATTTACAATTAACACTTTTATTTTTTTATAACAATTTCTTCAAAAAATAAAACAAAATATTTAAATTATAAATACTTAATAATATTTTCTAAAATCATAATAATTCAAATTCAAAAATAATAATTTTTAAATATAATTTAGCAAATTATAAATAAATAATTATATTTTTCTTAAAATAAATAAAATTTATTACAAAAGTAGAATTATAGTAATGTTTTGTATTGATAAACCTGATGATCTGTCTTATATTGACCCTTAAAGCCGGAACAATATGGAATGGATTTTATTTTTTTTAAATTAAATTATCTCAAAATGAAAAAGAAACAAACTTTAAATTGATATGAATATTTTTCAATATCCAAACATGTTTAATATAATTTATTTTTTTAATATAATTTACTTTTAATAATTTATTTTTTTAATTATATAAATAGTAAAAAAAATTAAATTAAATTATTTCAAATTTAAATTTTATTTAATAAAATTATTTGAAGAAAATATATTATAAATATTTTAAAGATTATTAAATTATTAATAAGTGAGTAAGAAAATAAAATTATTTAAGTTAGTAATTAATTTGAATTAGAGTGTATATATATAATGAATTAAGTTTATATTTAATGAAATTATTTATGAAAATAATAATTTTTACAATTAAGTAACTAAATAATAATTTTTAAAAATTTTTAAAAATTAAATTTAAATCTAAATAATTTATGTTACATTGAAAAGTAAATATTTTTTAAATTTTAATATATCAAAATGAATTACATTTTATAAGGTTTTTATTATTTATTTATTTATATATAATTTAAAATTTAAAATAAATATTTTATAAATTTTTAAATATTTAAATATACTTATAAAAATAATAATAAAATTATTAAAAGGATAAGCGGAAAAAAGCGCTATATTTAATTTTTTTGTTACTTAAAGATCATATTTACACTTAAAAAAAAAAATTGTGAATTTGATATTTTTGCTATACGGCATATTTATTATTATAAAGAAAAAGATCCTTTCTACTTAGCAAATCGTCGTCTTTACACCACGCGTAACCAATCAATTTTTCCTTGATTAGTTATTTGCCAAACGGAACTGACATTTCTCTCGCGGGAAAAATGTCGACGAATCATCAACACCTGCTACGTCTAGTCCTCTCTTGCCGGAAAATCACGGCGCAGGTCACTAACCCCAATACCTCCACCATCATAGCCATGGCTTCCTCCACCGAGCAAGAGTTTCTTGCCCAATATCGCACCAGATTCAACCGATTCCCGCGATCAAACCACTTCTGGGACGCCAAGATGGCATCTCGTGTTGGCGAGAAGCTAGGGTTCCGTCTTAAAGAAATTGGTGTCACTAGCATCAATATCGATCTAAACGAGGAGCTTTCTCGCCCGATTCATTACAGGAAGAGAGTTTTGCCGCTGTTCGATTCGGTGAAACGCGTAGGCGTTGCCGTCGATGGAGCGGAGAAATTAGGAGAGGTTGGACCGGTGGAGATTACGACTCGGAGGTGAGCACTTAATCGGGAAATTAGAGATTTTTGGCGTATACCACAAATTTTGATAGAGTGGTACTTATTTATTGTATTGATTATCAGATTTATACTTGTATTAATAATATCAGTGATTTTTTCACATAAAACAAGCAACGAAATTGATTAAATTTGTGATTGTTTCTTGATAGTTTTGTTCTTGTTTGTTGATGCATATAATTTTTAGTTTAATTTGAAGAAAGTGAAGGCAAAATAGATAATCTATGCATAGTGAAATAATTGAGAACAATTCTAGTATTCAATTTAGGCTCAGTGTTGATTTGATTTGTTGGAGTTATTATGGTCTATTATCATTTTTGTGTTCCTGTTGAGTTTATTGATGATTTTAGATAGAAAAGTAGAGATTTTGTGCCTTTTTCTAGCACTAGACTCTTGCATTACTCTTGACTCATGATCTGGTCTGCATTAAGAATGGGATTGAAGAATTAAGTTGATGAGTATAGATATGCTGCGGTTCAGGGCCAATTTGTCAAGCTCTTTTGTGAAATGGAAATTGTGGGGTTGTTGGGGGTGGTCCTCTGTGGAGAGTAAGGTTCAAAATAGATAATCTCCAAGTGAGTTCATAGATCTGGATTGCTTGACTTGTTGACTCTGGTTGTGTCAAAATATTGTGTAGAGGATGCATACAAGCATCATTACAACTGATATGATGGTTCTACTGATCACAACTTCCCCCCTCCCCCCTCCTCTCTCTCTCTCTCTCTCTCCCCACACACCCTTTCTTTTGTGTGTGGTTTATTCTCCCAAGGGGGAAAATGGAATTGTCTCGATACAAGCATAGAGTTTAAGATGTCTAGTACAACTGGAAAACCACAATATTATTTTGACTGACTTGGTATAGCAAGTAAAAGATGTTTGAAGTTACTAGTGGATTATTGTTGTTGTTCTGTTGGATAATGGTGAATTTCATTAATTAAGGACAATAATTTCATATTTTCCTACCCTTTCTCATTTCTTTCCTCTTCAGTTGAACTAAACCTGTTCAAATGAATGGAGGATTTGGAAAATACTGAAATTAAATGCTACATTGCATTCATTGCATTGTCAAAATATTGTCTTACCGACGTAGAGTCAATGCCAGACAACTGAACAATTAGAAGTTGGAAATTCTAGAACCTGGATCAAGACTTGCTTGTAGAGATGATATTTGCTTCATATTTCTAGAAATTTTCACTCAGACACTGCTGCTGAATTAGACCATATAATCAAGAAGGCAAACTATACAATCATTTTAGCCTCTATAAACACCTTCTCCACTTAAGTTAACTATTAAATTTTCCATAACCTATGTGTCAAAATATGAAAATGGTACATCAGCATAATCTAGTGGTAGAAGAACTTTATTTAACAAAAATAGAACTATTTTTCTAATGCATTTGCTACAAGAAATTTGGAATAAAGTTTGAGCTCTAAGTGTCCTAGACTAGAATGGCTCAATGCAAGATCAGTACTAACCTAAACATGATGCAGAAGTGTGAGACAAAAATACAGACTTGTGACCTCGATTCAGTGGTTACTGGTTAGAAACAAAGCATGGATGAAAGAAGACTTAAGAGCTCAGGTCAATTTTTTGTCACAGAACAATGACACGTAATCATGCCAGATTGTGGCTATTAACATTATATATATATATATGTATTGACCTGTAATGCATGTGGATTACATTATTCTATTTTCAAAACTATAAATGTATGGATTATTTGCAGGTGTTTGACAGAGTAACAATTGATGTTCTCATGATTCCTGAAGTGTTAATAATATGTGTATTTTCAACCTAGCTTTTTTGTTTTTCATATTTGTTGAGTTTGCCAATGTGGCTTTAGTATAGTGGTAAAACCAAAGCTAAGGTACTGAGAAGTCGCAGATTCAACTCTCAGGTTTGTTTCTTGCCCATATATAATGTAATATCAAAAACATTGAGGTTCATGTATAGTAGTGATCTGAGTATAGCTCCATCTATTAAATTGTGGTGTTAATTGGTGGAATTTTTGTTTCACTTCCTTTCTCTACTCTGTATCAGTTTAATGATTTCATTAATATCATCACTGTTGAAATAATTTGAATCTTAAGCATCTGCATTGTCAAATTTCTTTGTAAAATAGAATCAGGAGTTAGCATAGTGGTACTCTAAGGAACGAGTATAAACCACTATCTTAGAATTACTGTTCAAGCTAGAGCTAAAGATATTTTCTTTCACTTGAATCAAGATTAATTTCACCCATATTACTTCAACTTATAGCTCGTGCATGTTATGGTGCTCCAACTTGAAAATGTCACTTAAAAATGCTCCAACTTAGGGTGACAGTCACTTTAAAATACTTTCGTCCATAATCCGTCCATTTCTTTAACGAACAGCCTTACATGGTATGACAAATAAGCTTTTTTTTAGTATATTTTTTTGTTACGTTAGATATCTACTACGCAAACCAAAGACAGGTGCGCAAACCAAAGACAGGTGCGCGTAGCCTTTCACTTTCAACCATTCTTCTATTAACAGTAACAGCAGGATCGATGATTGCTCTTCAATGGAGAAGTGCAGAGACAGGTGATTTCACAACTGGTGTTGGTGTAGGTGCAGATACTGGTATTTGAGTAGCCACCAGAGATTTGGTCAGTGATGATACAGGGGAGGATGTTGGTGACTGTGACACGGTGGATCCCACCAGCACCGCATTATCATCAAGAAAACAAGGCATCTGTCTCCGACACCCGATATCAGCTGGCCTTCACTTCAACTGCATCCACTCCCTTCTTCATCCTCCTGGACAACCCCTCTACGTGACCGTGCATCGAGTAAAACACAATGAACATCTTCAATTGTGAGGTGGAATCAATTGCAACTGTTGCAATTATGATCAGTGTTTTCATCAAGAAGTACCGGCGCATCGACAAGATGAGTTTTGAGCGTCTTCACCAACGGCAGGCCGTTTCTTCTTCACCATCAAGAATTACCCAATTCCAATTTAGAATTAGGAAATCCACAATTCAAATTCGAAGGGTGAATAAGAAAGTATCTGATGGGTATCTATAGCTTAGGGATCCAGTGATGATTGAAAATAGAAAATTGGTTTTTCTGAGCAGGCGTGAAATAAAGAGTTGTGACCTTGCATTGAAAAAATTTAGATACTTTCTCCTTCCTCTGTCGATTTTGTTTCTGGAAAGGGTTGAAAAAGAAGGAAAAGATTCAGTATTTTTGATATTTTATTTCTGTATATGTTTTTGTTATGAACAATCTTTCATTTGATTTCCATTATAAGCAAACTCAAGATTTTGTTGTTTGATTATTAAATGGAGAATTATAGGTCTTCATCCTCGTATCCCTTATAACAATCCCCACCCTTACCCTTATCATCCTCCTCCTCCTACTACTCCTGCTGCAAATCATGCCTACCCACCTCCTCCTGATTCAGATTCATACCATGCCCATCATCCTATCCTTACCTTTATGCTCCTTGCACACACCCACCACCTGGATACACATACCCATCCACACATGGACTACCCTCTTTTTCCACTCATCAAAGGCATGAGAGTTACCCTCTTGTTGGAACTGGGTCATTAACAAATCATGATAGTCATAATGATACCACCAATTCTTACTCTTTTTCTTCTGCATACCCACTTTTAGATTATCTGTTGAGTAATATGGAAACAAACAGAGAGCGAGAGAGAATTTATTTTTGTTAGGTTGTTTCAATGATTTTGTTAAATCGATTCTTGTTGAGTTATTGATGGCGAATGATCAGAGTAGGATTGTAGATGGGTGTCTCAATTGGATATGAAGATCAATTTTTAAGTGTATAAATTGGGTCTTACTCTATATTGTATGAATCTATCTACCCACCCTTCGAAGAAATTCAACACAAGTTATTCATTTTAAATGGGGATCAATTCTTTGTATTTCGTTTGGGTTCTTTGCTAAAAATGCTACCTTCACAACTTGCAAAAGAGTTCTGGAGAACCTTTTTTTTTTTTTTTATCAAAGCTACTATCGCCTTGGTATTGGCCATGGAAACTCGTGTCAGTGCAATAACGGACCCAAGATTTTAGTTCAAAGAGGGCAAAAATTTAGAGCATTATTTTTACTATAGTGTTATAGTATATAAATATAAAAGTCTAATTAGCAAAGTTATTAGAATTAAAGGGATGAAAATAAACATTTAGGAGATAAATATAAAAAAAAATAAAAAATTATAAGTGCGAAAATAAAAAAAAAATTATGGCCTCCCTCTTAGGGGTGAGCAATCGATTCGATTTGAATCGAATCAAATTTTTTAAAAATCAAATAAATCGAATCATAATTTTTAGAAATAAAATCGAATTGATTCGAATCGAATTTAATATTTTTCAGATTGAACCAAATCGAATTGATATATTTTAGTTTAGTTATTTAGTTATTTGATTCGGTTTTTTAAATAAAATAAATATAAAATTATTAAAAATATGCATTTTTAAATAAATATAATATATATTTTTTTGGTAGGTTTGGTTATTGCAGTTTTTTTTTTTAAATTAAATCGAATTGAATTAATTAAAATTTTAAAAAAAATTAATAAAATTAAATTAATTTTAAATTAAATTAAATTAAACCAGTCAAATTAAATTTAATTAAATTAATTTTCGATTTTCTTGACTTTCTATGGCAGCTAGTTCTTTGTGGACGAAAGTAGAGAAGCAGCAGAAACCAAACAAAAACGATGTATGAGATAGAAGACTCTTCTAAAAGGCCACTTGCCATCTTTTCATTGGTTATTGTCTTATTGGAAGTCTGAACTGGCGGCTAATAGTCATGTGCTACTATCTAGCATACCACAATTAATACTTTCCAATAAAATTTTTATATTTTAAATATATTAAATTAAATATTAATAATAAATTTTATAAATTTTGATAAAATTTACCATTTTATATATAATTAGAAGTGTTGGGCGGGTTAGGTTGATACAGTTTCATCATCATATTTAATTCAATTTACAGATTATGAATTAAATTTTTTTTTTATTCAATTCAACTTACGATAAAATTAAAATTAATCAATTTAATTCATAATTATAAATCAAATTGTGCTATTTTATATTATATAACTTATATTTTTATTAATTATTATTTTATAAAAAAATCAAAACATATTAATATAATCAATTAAAATTATAAAGATAAAATAATATAAAATTAGAGAGGATATAATTTATTTTTAAAATATGAGAAAGATTAGTATAATATATTAAATCTTATGAGTTAAATAATATTTAAAAAAATAAGAGTTTTCTTTTTTTAAATTTAAAATTTTTTAAAAAAATTTAAATATTTATTTTAATAAATATAAATTATTAACAAATCTCTTAAATAAAATATTCACCTTACTTTTATTATTTATTATAAAATAAATTTTAAAAATTAAACTAATCAAAATCAAAATATATAATTATTTTATAAAATTTTTATTATAAATAAATCAAATTCAAGTTAATCTCTTAATATATATATATATATATATATATATATATATATATATATATGGGGTCGGATTGGATCTGTTTGTGGATTCACGTATGCAATATTCAATTCAACTTATAAAACACGGATTAAAAAATTTCGAATCAATTCAATTTATGATATTTAATAAATTATGACTTAATTGCAGGTTGAATTAGATTGAATTAGATTGGGCGGATTGGGCGGTTTATGAACACCCCTATAACTAGGTTGTTAATCCCTACTTATATGGTGAAAGTCAAACCAATCAAATTGATAAAATTAAACTAAATCAAAACCGATGGTTTCATGATTTATTTAGTTTAGTTTAGTTTAAAAAATAGAATAAATAAAAAAATTGATTTGGTTTGCTGTTTGAGTATTTTTTTCTCCGATTTAAAATTGAATCAAACCAAAATTATTTATATATATTATATATTATTTTTTATCATTATTATAATTAAATATATTTGATTTTATTTTATATATAATCACATATTTTTTAACCTAATATGAATTTAGAATTTAAAAAATATCATCCATAAAAATTAATTAAAGATAAATAAAAAAGAGTCTAATTATTAAAAAAATATAAATTTTGAGTGTATTAATTAATAAAATAGACAAGTTTTGATTGTATAATATTTAACTATTTTTGAAATTTTTTTATTACCGATAATTTATCAATATTTTTTCTTAAATTTATAATAAAATAATAATGATTTATAAAAAAAAAATCTTTGGTTTAAAATTGATAAACCGAAAATATTTAAATCGAATTAAAATCGATTACTTTACTATAATGATTATTTGATTTGGTTTGAAAATTTTTTAAACTAAAAATATTAATTTAATTTGATAATAATTTTTTATACCAACCAAACCAAATTGATACCACCTCTATTTATTTATTAAAATATATATATATATGATTAAAAATAAATTAGTAATTAGAGTTCATGATTATAATATTTATTGAGGTCGGCCAATTCTATTAATTTATAAAAAATTTTATTTGATTCATCAAAATTTAGTTTTTATTTATTATTGGCTCATTCAGAATTTTTTAAAAAAATTTTACATTTATATAAAAAATTTTAATTCTTAACTTATTCAAAATTAATTTTTTAATTTCCTTGAATATTTATAAGTATAATTAATAAATTCACATAAAAAAAAAAAAACCAAAGACCCAATTTTGAATCCTACTTTCTACATATTCAAGAGAACAATAAACCATAATTAAATCAAATTCACTCATAAATCCAAATATCATCAAACATATTTTTAAAAAGATATATATATATATATATATTGTGCCAAAACAAAAAAGATGTCTAATGATTTTAAGAGATAAATTTTATCATAAATTTATTCTCTTGAATTTGTATGAATTGTTAAAGGAATCAACCTGTCTTTAGGCTAATTTGGTTGTTGATTATAAAACGTTTTTGTTGTGCACAGGAAAACAAAGGTTTTTCATGAGCAAAATTAGAAACATGGAGTCAATAAATCAAACTCACCATTCAAGTGTGTTATTGTCAACATTAACTTCCCTTCAAGCATCTCATTATTTTTAGCTTAAAATTGACACCTGCGATTTCAACCTCTTCATTCATCCTCAAAATCTGCATATATAATAATGGAAAAAATTAAGATAATATATATGCAATTGTAATTATCACCCAAAACAGTAAGAAAATTTTATCATGCTTTTAAACCAAACTAAAACACCAAATTAAAGAAATTAAATAATCACAAACTTATTATTCACATATGAAATAGCTATTGAATTGAAATCAAAATATTAGATATGTAATTATGTAGCTTTTAGACCATAAACATACAATTTTCTAATAATAAAAGTTTAGAATATTCAAAAAAAATTACAAAACCACATCCCAACCATATTAGCCTATTCCACATGTCAATAAATAAATTATTTAATTTTTTTCCTAATTTTTGCCTTAATATATATATATATATATATATATATATATATATATATATATATAAATTTAAAAAGGTAAAATTTTGTCTTAAAAAAAAAGTTATAGACATGTTGAAAACAAAATTTATAAATTATTAGTGTGAAATTAATACTGGTTAATTATTACCATAATATTTGTATATGATATGAGTGTTTGGCAACTCAATTATCAAAATAGATTTTGTTAAAATAAATTTTGAATAATGAGTTTTAAAATAAGGGTCTGTTTAGTTGGCCAACTAAACACACATAATTGCTGATTGTCAACATGCGCATCGCGAATTAGAAAAATTTATATTATTTGGTTGGCCAACTAAAATCTCCGATTATAACAAAATTTATCTTCAATCGGCAAATCACATAAGCAGCTAGAAGCTGTTTTTAGCGATTGACGATTTGGCAATTTCACTTTTACACCAATCACACATTTAACAATCGCTCTACCAAACACCCCCTAAGTTATTAAAGAATCACGTTTGCAATTATATTTTAAGAGGGTGTTTGGATAGGAAGCTAAACGCTATAAATTGCGTTTTAAAATGAAGTTAAGGAGTTTTATAGTTTTTAAAGTGTTTGGTAGCATTTAACGCAAATTTTAAAAGTTGGGGAAGAAATTTTATGATTAACGCTCGTTTTTAATAAAATTGATTATTTTAATAAAACGCTAGTTTTTATCCAAACACCCTCCTAAAATAAAATTCTTTTAGAAATGGGTTTTGATAATAATTATTAAATATTCAATTAATTTAAAATCATATTTCACTGTAATTTTTTTAATTTTTTAATATTTTATATTAAATTTATCCTTTCTCAACAATAAATAATATAATATGATATCATATTATTTATTTATTTTACTTGTAAATGTATTTCCCTTTAAATATTTAATGGAGGAAACCTAACATTATCCGCCAACAAACTCTGATCCAGCTCATAGACAATTGATAATTAAAAGTCAATTGTTGTCCCAATTCTTATATATATAATAGCTCATCATGAATATCTATCAAAATTAATGACTTTGTAATAAAATCAATAAGACAAAGTACAAATAATAATATAATATAGTACATCAAGTATTGATTTTTAATCATATAAATAAAAAAAAAAAATTATGATTGCAGATTCATATGTATAATGTATTATGGATAATTAATCATGGAAAAGCTTGAGTTTTTGAATCATTTATCAAAAATCTATGCCATAATTTCAGCTTAAAGTATGATTAATTGTTTTCTATAATTGCATGTATTTGAGTTCTTGTTTGAAAAAAGCAAAGCATAAGTAAATGTAGAAAATCTGATTATAGTTTCTTGAATTTTTGTTTGAAAGGCATTTGAACTATTGATGAAACTCAGACTGTTTTTGATGAAAGACATAATTAGGAAGGTTCACAAAGTGTTTTTGTTATAGTTCCTTCAATTCAATATCTCAATTCATATTAAAAAATATAGGAAAAATTAGAATTTAAAAATAGGAAATTTCCTTTTTTTGTTCTTTTATTTAATAATAAAGCGATATTATATATCAATTTTTATATATCATATATCATATAATTATAAATAAATTATAAACTAATCGATATTATTTGTCAATTTTTATGCATGATATGTTATAAGAAGGAATATTAATCTTTTATTTTTATTATTGATATGCATTTTCAATTAAAGGTTGGTTGTAAACAGGGATGGATATATTTATAGTGGACATGTATAACATAAAAAGATTGGATTTTGGAATGTATAGCTCTCTATATTTTCTTAAATAATTCTCAGATTCTATAGATAAAACTCATATTTTTTCTTTTCAAAAATAAATAAATAAATAGAGAATAAAAATTTTTTAATATCTTTTAATAGATAAAAAAATAAAAAAATTATTTATTTTATTGTATATTTTATTTTTTAAAATATTTTTTTACGTGTCATATTATTTATAAAAAGTAAAAAAAAATATAATACATAATGGGATAAATGATAGGTAATTATTGCCATAGAATAGACAAACAAACTTAGCTTTGTAAAACTAGACCACAATATATCTTATTTTGAAAGGAAACAAAAGTATATGGCCATCATTTCATTCCATTTCATTGTAAATAAAGTTAAAAATAAAGTGCAAGTGATCATTAAATGAGCATATGCCCTGCTTTGCCATGTATTCTTTGTAAGTTTCTTTCTATCTATCTATCTATCCATTGAACAAGACAAAGCTAACCATTGTCTTTATTAGTCTTAAATAAAGGACATGTTTTATGGTAACTATCCCACCAAACACTTCCTACTTCCTAACTCTTCATTTCCAAAGAATTAAGATAGTGCCATTGATGTGGGGTTTGTCCCTTTTATGGAAATGAGTCAAATGACCATTATCTCCTTTTTATTATTTTATATATATATATATTTTAGTTTTTTAAATATAAGATCAAATTTTATTTATAATTCAAAAATTATTAATGTTTGATCTTAATAAGTTAGGCAATGCGATGGACCAACTTTATTTTCTATATCAACTTTTTTTTTAAAATTTTAAATTAAAATTGTTTTTTCATTAAAAAATAAAAATGGTATTTATAATTGTATATATAATTTATAAATAATTAACAAAAAGAAAAAAGTAAAAAATAAAAGGTGAAAAAAGGTAAAAAGTGAAATAGTTGAGGGACACTTTTGTCATCCAATAAAAAAAGCAACTCCCTGAAATTTCGGAACCGTTGAGATTTATGTCATGAACTGAGTTTTATAACAGAACAGCTAGGCATTTTTTCCATTTTCCATTTTCCCATTTCTCTTCAAGACATGCTAACCTCACAGCTCTTCACCTATTTTTTCAATCACACTCTCTTTTCATTTGAAATAAATATGAAATGTGATTTTAAAATTTAAAAATATTAATTGATTTTTTAAGTATTTAAATAATTAATTTAAAATATTATTTTAAAATTTAAAAATAAAAAAAAATTAAATTTGATGTGATATTTTTTTTAAAACGACATATTTAAAATTTTATTTTTAAAATAAAATTTATACCAAAATATCTCAATATCTATTCTTCTCGTAGTCACGTTATCAAATTATAAAGTAAATGTGTTCAATCATTTGTTAACTACTTAAATTTTACAATATTTAAATTTGACTTAAATATAATTAAATCAAGTTGGAGCTCAAATAATTTGAGTATTAAGTAAAATCAGGTTTGAATTTTATAATATTTAATATAAATGATTTATAAAGCTAATTGAATATTAAATTTTATATAATTTTAAATATATTATATTATATTATACATAATATTTTAATTTTTTTTAAAATTTATTTAAACTTCATTTTGATATTAATGAATAAATAAATTTAATTTTTAATGACAATTGAATATATTCAAGTTAAATATTGAGTCGAACTCGAGTTCTTAAAATAAAATTCGATTAAATTTAGTAGAATTCTCTTTTTTTTAACATTAATAAATAAAAATTAATTTTAAATTTATTATTAAAAAAACAATATGTATAATTTAAGTAGAATACTATATGGTATTGAGCTTTGTAATCAAATTTAGGTGGAGCTCAATAATGTTATGGCTTGAGTCAGACTGCACCCCTACATTAAACGCGGTCCCTTTTACTCAAAATCAACCGCAATTAAAGGGCTGTGATAATGCAATGATAACGTACGCTGTAAGATTGTCATGGTTTTTATTTATTTATTTTTATAGAAGAAAATAAAAATTACTCAAATTTAACTGGAAAATATTATTATTAATATTTGAAAGAGAAACAAAGGACGCCCTGGGGGAGACGTCAATACCTATTCTTTCCCCCCAATTTGTCTATTTTTCTTAAGTAATTTCTTTAATTTTTTTATTAAATTTTGATATATTTTCAAATTTGTTTTTGCTTAACAAAATTTGGGGTTCATTTATGGGTTTCAGGCTATTCTAGATCGTGATCACATCTGCTAGATTGTGTTGAAACTGTAATTTCTCTTATTTTTGATTGGTGGGTATTTTTTAAATTTTCATAATTTGCTTCAAATTCTATTAATTCAATCTGGTTTTTTAGTTTTTGTAGCTCTTTCACCATAAGAACTCTGCTGATTCTTTCTGGGTTTTGGCATTTCTTTGACATTAATTGTTTAGAGAGCCAAAAATCACATCTGGGTTCTTGGAAATCTAGCTACTTTTTTTTTTTTTTTTTTTTTTTCCATTTTTAATAGCATAAGGAGACAGTTTTAGTACAGTTATGTGAATTTGAGCTGTTTTTACCATTTGGGTCAATGAGGTTATTGCAAATTGTTCACTAAAAATTATAGCAAACTGTGAAATAGATGTGAATTGTTGTTAATTGAATGTTTTTGCTTTTGGATTGGGTTGAATTTTGCAGAGGAGAAGCTTTGGATTTTCCTTAGAAAATGGGGGTTATGTCAAGACGGGTTCTGCCCGTCTGTGGCAACCTCTGTTTCTTATGTCCTTCATTGCGGGCAAGGTCAAGACAGCCTGTTAAGCGTTACAAGAAGTTTCTTGCTGATATCTTTCCTCGTAATCAGGTGATTACTTAATCTTTTGTTTCATGTTACTTAACTTCAAATTTTGTCTTTGTAATTACTTTTATTGGTTCTTGGTTTTTGAGTTTGTTTGCTTATTCTTCCCTGTTATGTTTTGAAGATTGAAGTGGTTGATCTAGTGGATCTTTTGCTCGTTGTGTTTATCTTTCTTTTTTTATGGGATAAATTTATGACTGAATTGATGAGTTATAGCATATGAGTTTATATTCCATCCATGTTATCTATACATAGTAGAATAAATTGTATTTTTTTGTCCCCTAACTTTGGCTGCCATTAGTGATGCTGCTTCCACGGTTGCAATCACAAATGTTACCTTTATCAATGATCTTGAACAAATTAGAAGTGAAGTTGAGCGGAAGTATCAGAGTAAATAGGTTTAATAAAATATTTTATCATCTTGCTATTAGAATATAGTGTTCTAGGTTGTCTCTCCTTCAAGGTTCTTGAGGGCTTATGATTGTTACCATTCCACTCTTCAAGCACCCTGCAAAAAGGGCAGAAAGAAAAGTATTCGGATCAAAATAGAGGATTATATATGTTGTTTATTTTCTGTCATTATTTTGCAGGAGGCTGAACCAAATGATAGGAAAATTGGGAAGCTTTGTGAATATGCTTCAAAGAACCCATTACGAATTCCCAAGGTTTGTTTTTCTGTATGTTTAGAGGCTAATACTTTTCAGACTTATACACTAAATACAGTTTTTTAACATTTTTTCTTGTTTGTTAATTGATTTGATGGATTTAAAGGAAAAACAAAAGTTTGAAGTTAGCATGCAATTTTTCCTTTTCCTCTTTTATCATGCTCAAACTCTGTGTCTATCAGAGTAATGGTTATACTCATAGGTGGGCATGCTTTCACACTGTTCTGCAGCAATGTGAATTTGCTGTGAATAATTCTCATCTCATTTTCTTATTTTCCTGGTCCTGATTGAAATATTGATGCATTGTAATGTTGTGGTTAAAGTATTGCAAAGATTGAATGAGAAACTGTAATAGGTAGTTGAAAGATATTAGCAAGGTTCAATTGCCTGCTTGCTTTATGTTTTCCAACTGTATGCACAGATTACAGATACGCTGGAGCAAAGATTTTACAAGGAGTTGCGGCATGAGAACTTTGGATCTGTGAAAGTTGTGTTGTGCATTTATAGGAAATTTCTGTCATCGTGTAAGGAACAGATGTAAGTTAAGCATTTTACAATTGTAAATCAACTGAGAAAAACAGTAATTTGAGACTAGTTGGGGATCACCATTTTTTATCATTGTTATATGCCATGTGTAGATATCAATATGCAAATTGCTTGTTTTAAAATAATGCATTTTGAATGTTCCCTCTCCCCCTTCCGAAAATACGGAGAGAGAAGTTGATGATACTGTCTACTATAAAAAACTGCAGGAATGTAACTTTTAGTAGTGAAAAAAAATCCATGGACAATTAAAGGTAAAATAAATAAAAACAAATGTATAAACAAATAAAATTAGATGATCCCATGACCTTTTTTTTTCCCTTTTTTTTGCGAAGACATGAATACATCCTGAAGCAACTTAACTTTGAATGGTATGATGGTGCTTCCCTTTTTGCAACTCAATGCTGTTTTTGTTTGTGATCATATTTTTTTTGGTGACTCTCAATGGTTTGCAGGCCACTATTTGCCAGTAGTTTATTGGGGATAGTCCGGATTCTTTTGGAGCAAACTGGGCAGGATGAAATGCAGATTCTGGCTTGCAATACTCTTGTTGAATTTATAAACTGTCAGGTTTGTAATGGGTAAAGCTTTTGACATTGGCTTTGCAAAACCCCTTCTTGCACACCCCCAAAATCCGCAAAATTTTTTTTTTTGTTGTCGGAAGGATTTAAACCATCTAATTTTCTCCACAATGGCAACAAAATAAGTGAGAGTGGTGAAGGAACTGTCCAAAGAACTGGTGGCTTGAGTAATGGCAGAGCTAAGTGAATTCCAGTGGGGGCAATTACTTGTAAAACAATTTTTTTTAAATGTAATATTATTTTGTTTGCTTGTGCCCCCACTAAAATTTATTTGGTGCCCCCCTTGAATTATTTCTTTCCAGATTGACTTTCTCTGATAGTTTGATGTAGCAGATTACACTTAAACTCTTACAGTTCTTTGATTGTTTATATATTAAAAGGAATTACCTGCAAGTAAATTTATTACACTTTATAAGCACTTAATTATAATATGACAAGCATGAAGGAATTATTTTGTTTGTGTTCTTTTTTACATATTTAATTGAGTAGTAATTTATTACTCATTGCACTAATATATAATTAAAGGAAACATACAAAATACTATATGATTTTTTTTGCCTATTTCTTCATTTGATTATAATGGATTTGTTGTAAATAATTTATAACCTTGTTGACAAATGAGCTTTTTCCCATCTTGTTGAGCATGGTTCAAACCTTGGGGCTAGACTATGAAGGAGGTAATTTTTGTCCTTTGCTAGTCCCATATCCACATAGTAGTTACATTGTATTGAAAGTTTCACATGTTATTTTTATACAAGTGAATATTTTACTGATAAAGTAAAACATCTTTTGCCCCCATTGAAGAAATTTCCTTGCTCTGCCACTAGGCTTGACAGAGACCTCTTGATGTTGTTTGCGTTTATGTAGCAAGGTTATAATAATTCTACTGTTGGCAATGTTTGCATTAAATCAGATATTAGATCATATCCTCTACCATCTACATGGTACTAATTTTTTTGTTATTAAACTTGATGCTAACTTGTTGAATCAAAAGTAGACAGATAGCACACACATGTTCAACTTAGAAGGCCTCATTCCTAAGCTCTGTCAAGTGGCTCAAGATGTGGGTGATGGGGAAAAAGTTCTACGTTTGCATTCAGCAGGACTGCAAGCTTTGGCTTCCATGGTAGACCTTCCTCCTGCTTTCACTCTCTCTTCCAGTTCCATTGTTGTGTATACATGAATTCATGCTTTTAGCGCGCATTGGAAGTGGAATTTTATGTTCATGCATTTCAGCACTCATTGGAAGTACTTTACTTTGTGGTCTCATCAAAAGACTGTTAACATAATACTCGTTTGTGTCGTCCACATCTTGATTATTGAAAGAAATCTATAGGATTCCAATTTAGTTAGTAGTGATCAGTTTGATGTTGCTACTGACGAGAAAGGTTCTCTGCTTGTTCTTTTTTACATTTTCATTCGATCTTGATAATCACTTAGCTTGCCTATTGGATTAGTTGGTTACTTATTTTTCTTAGTTGAGCCCAGGTTCTTATTGTTTATGGGTCTGCCTAATGGAGTCAAAGATGTTGATGAAACGGATTCCAATTTTCTTCTCATTATTTTTATTTTCCTGTTATTCTGGTAAGCCAGACATTTTTTTTTTTTAAATTCTTCTGTTCTTTCTCCTTATCTTCCCAAACTAAGGGACTAAAAGTCCTCCTAATGAATTCAGATCTTTCTAAAGGCATACTCTTAAGGTCCTTCAAAAGGAAAAGAATTGATTAGCCCTTTGGAGATGCAATACACTTTATTTTACTAGTGCAGGGAGATACAATATACCAACGACTATAACATAGTGCAGTTGTTCAAACTCATTAACTTTTCATATCAGTTGCACATATGGTTTGTTGGCTAATCCAGCACCCTAGACGTTTGGGTGCCTTGGTTTCATTGATTTCATAAACTAGAGTAACATAGATTTCAACTCATAATTGCTGTTTATATGCGGATTTGGCTCAATATTGCTGCTCACAGTTAATTGCAACCATAATACCTGATTATATTCCCACTTTTATGTTTCATAAAGCTTATTATCTGATTCAGCATTCCAGTTGAATGAACGCCTAAAATAATTTGTTTTCATGAACCAGAGTCATATATAGCTTATTTACTATTGAAGTATTGCTGCTGTTGTGGAACTTGTCTTTAGGTGGGGTTGCCATTCAGGATCTTGGAACTTTTCAAATACGTATTATGCTATCCATACTCGTAGCTTTTCCTGAGTTTGGATTTGTTTTCAGCTTTTGTATGATTTATTATCACTCTGAAAAGCAGTAGTTGTTAGGCTAAATGGTTAGACTGTCATAATTTTGAAGACTGGTAGGGGTGGCATCGGTTCGGTTTGGTCATTTTGAAGGGTTGTTATCAAACCAAACCAATCTTTTTGGTTTTAAAAATTTTCAAACCAAACCGTCATTATAGTTAAACTGTCGGTTTGAATTCGGGTTTAGTTCGGTTTGATCACCTCCGGTTTATCTGTTTCAAACCAAAAATATTTTTTATAAATCATTATTATTTTATTATAAATTTGGAAAAAAACCAAGAAAGTATTAGTGATAAAAAAAAGTCCCAAAAATAATTCAATATACAACGCAAAGTTTGTCTATTCCATTAATAACACTCTCAAAACTTGTATTTTTCTCAAGAATTAAATTCTTTTTTATTTATTTTTAGGTAATTTTCATGAATGATTTTTTTTTTTTAAATTTTAAATAAATATTAGGCTAAAAAAAAATTACAGTTGTATATAAAATAAAATAAAATATATTTAATTGTAATTATAGTGTGTGTATAACTTCGGTTTGATTTGAAATCAAGAAAAAAACTCAAACCGCAAACCAAAGCGAACTTCCGATTTGATCTATTTTTCAAACCATACTAAACCAAATAGTTTATGAAAACCATTGGTTTTGATTTAGTTTGATCGGTTTGACTTGCATCTCTAAAGACGGGTACCGTACGATATTAAGATATTCTAAAGGGGCTGAGTAGTGGAAACATGTATCTGCATCATTTTGTTTCAATAGTGGCAATATGTTTATGGTTCCCTATTTAGACCTTGAGTTCAGCTGGGGCAGGGGAATAGAATATTTACTTGGTTAAAGGAATTTGCATTCCTTCCACCAAGGAGAGAAACAGCTATTCCACTGGGTGGGGAACAAGAAAAGAGTAGCAGCATTATGATTCCATTACCAAGCTGCAGCCAACATTGCTACCATATGTTTCTCGCTAATTTCACTACTAACCTATATGCAGCACCACCACCATCACTCTGGCCAGGGAATGGTTTTTCGAGAATAGAAATAGAATATGCATCATCAATCTTAGTTTGTATAATTGCTGCTAAATATCCCGATAGATTTATGACACCTAGGTTTGAAATAAGAGGATAGTGGAACTTTTGGCTATTTCTGATAACTGGTGAATGGATGAAACCAGCATTTTCTATATTTTTCATTTAAAGCATTGAAATTTGATACTATTTGGTGTTTAATTTGACATGATACTTAATATGTAGCCATTAGAACATAAAAGCCATACATTTCTTATGTCCAGAATTGCAAGTAGGGAACTGACTTAAAATTGGTATACTGACAAGAGCTTTGGATGAGTTTCTTGAGGTGGGGCAGTAAGCTGGTAGCGCATAGATTTCTCTCTGAAATTATGTTATCCTTCAAACTGAATGTACTATCGCTACTGGGTATGGCTGTACAAAACCCGATTTGAACCTGGTAATGAAAAATTGAATGTAAAGTTTAAACTCATGAATTCTAGAAAAAGTACAAGGTTTGGCCTTGAATGAACATATGAAAATCCAAATTTTTGCTTCAAATTCGGAGTAATAAGAAGATATAGTTGTTAAAGAAAAAGTCAACTTTAAAACAAAATAGAGTTATCATTTAGTTTTTTCTAGTCAAATTCAAATGTTCAACAGACCAAATGCACTTGAGTATGTATTTGAGCCAAGTTTTGTCATATCCTAAGAATGCAATTACAAACTCGAATATTTTGGACCCAATATAGTTAACTGAACCAGATTTGGATCTATCTTGGTCCTGATCTGACTTTTGGAATGTAAAAATTGTTTTACTTTAACCTTTTCTAAAGCAACTTTGTCTAAATACTATAGTATTCTTATACACAGAGTTCATCTATCATTACTGTTTCATTTCATTTTTTTTTTTTAGTTTCCTGATCATCGCTGTTTGCAATTCTGGATGTTCTTGTTGTATGATCTTATGTATGCTCATCATTCCATCCTTGTTGATGCCTTCTTGATCTTATTTTGTCCCAGGTAACTTTCATGGGCGAGCATTCTCACATCTCAATGGAGTTTGACAATGTAAGCTGTCCTCCAGTAAATATTGATGATGCCCTTGGTATAAATAAACACAAGTAACAGAAATGATACAATTAAAAAGCAAAAGTATTTGGAATGTTTGCGGCGGTTGGCTTATGATACTGGAATTCTTTTGTTGTGAAATAGATTATAACAGTAACTTTGGAGAACTACATGGATTTCCAAATGAACCCTGAAGATTCCAAGGAAGATCAGTGGGTTCAGGGAGTGCTTAAAGCAGAATACAACAATTCCTCTTTCCCAGATATTAGCAAGAAGCTTTCCTTGTCAAGCTTTAGTGCCAAACATGACTTGGACCCCTCAGTGTAAGGATTCATTTTATTAATACGATTGAACTCATTCCGAACAGGATTCCTCTTTATTAAATTAACATCCTTTACTTCTTTACCTGATACTGCAACAGGGATACTTCCAAAAGTCCTTCTTACTGGTCTAGAGTTTGTTTGCTCAATATGGCCAGACTGGCAAAGGAAGCTACAACAGTGCGCCGTGTGCTTGAACCTCTGTTCCATAACTTTGATACAAACAACCATTGGCCCTTAGAAAAAGGAGTTGCCTACCCTGTTTTGATATATTTGCAATCGCTTTTGGAGGAAGCAGGTTACAATGGCAATTTTGATGCACCAGCTTTTTTATGTGTTACGTTCTAATAATTTTTTGTAGCTATATTTGATATATATTTTTTTTTATCTTAACACCAGGAGAAAACTCACATTTGCTATTATCGAACCTGGTGAAGCACTTGGATAATAAGAATGTTGTCAAACAACCTATGTTACAGATAGATATTATTAACATCACCACACAGCTGGGACAAAATGCAAAGCAGGAGGTTACAGTTTCTATCATTGGTGCAATATCTGACTTGATTAAACATATGCGCAAATGCCTGCAAAATTCAGCTGAATTGTCAAGTCCTGAGGATTGTAATGATAATCAAAATGCTGATCTTCAGTTTGCTATAGAAAAATGCATCTTACAGCTCTCAAATAAGGTTTGTGATTGTTCTTTTTGTTTTGTTTTGAACTTCACCTTAATTTTTTATCAGTTCCCACTTAATTTATGGAATTTGATGAATACCACTGATGTTTAAGGAAGTTAAGAAAATTCAAATTCAAATACTGTAGAATTTTAGAATTTTGGTGGATATTGTGGTATATTTTTTTAGCTCTTTTAGAGTTATATTTTATGTCTATTAAAATAAGTTGCTGGTCCAGCACTTTAAGTCTCAAGGGCAATGTGTTAATTTCCAGCTTTGCTGAGAAATCTGTCCAAATATCCTTGGTAGTCTTTAGTTTTATTTAGAATCTTAGTTTGAGTCTTATTGCCTTGGATAACATTAATACTCTTAGTTTTCTTTAGGAGTCCAAATACTTCAGAGGTTTGGGATTAGTTTTGAAGCCTTTTACCTTAAGGTTTAGGATCAGTTTGGGTCTATAAATACCCATGCTTGTAATGCTTTATAATTAGGATTTTGGTCAATAAAATTCCAGCTGCTCATGCTTTTATCTTTGAGTTGTGTGATGCATTTCTAACTCTAGGAAGTGTGACATTTTCTTGATAGGAGTGAGTCATAGATCCTACTAGTGTGATGGTAGGAGTTATTTTTGGTTTGTTTAATTTATCCTTTATTTTCTAAAAACTCAGATTTGCTTGTTTAATTTGAAGCCCTAATCTCTAAAAGCCAAAATTTCTCTTGTTATCCTATGTCAACGACAAGATTTACAAGAGCAGTACATCATGGACTTGCATTACTGAGTAAATTGACGTTTCTGAAACTAACAAACCATGCTAGTATTAACTTGGTTCAAGTCTTCATAATGCTTTTATAAGTTATCTACTCTGTAAATATGTTTTTCATATACTCTTATACTTGAACACATATTGGGTACCTAGAACGTTCCTGGGTAGTTAGGTATCATCCTTTAAAAATAAGGAAAAACAAGAGAAAACATTAAAGTTGCCTGTATCCTCCTACAAAAATTTTTAAAACACATTATGGAAATCATGTTTGAGCCTATGACGACTTGGAACTTCCCCACTGTCCTCAATAGTACCACCTTAGATACAAAACAACATAGATATATTTAGAAAAAAAAACAGGCGCCATGACACAGTGAAGTGAGAGAGATCATATCATACCTTTTATGTTGCTATTGAGATCAACGTATTCACCTTGCCTATTTTCTGGTGGTGCAGAATTCAATGCTGTAGAGCATGGCTGCACTAAAATATTCGAAGTTAATAAAGATATCATATACACACTACATCTTTTTTTATAGCATTTCTCCTTTTTCTCTTTTGATTATTAGGAAGATCCAAATATCATTATTTAACTTAACCAAGATTATGCTTTTCACAGTCGAACTTTTATATTTTGTTATTTCTTTTCACAGGTTTAATTTACAGTTCCATATGATTTAATTCATTTTTATTCCTTGTCAACTTTATTTTAACATTCTTTTCTGTTCGTGAAATTTTCCCTGAAATGCAACTCTGTTGACCTTTTTCTAACTTTTGTGGATTACATTCAACTTTCCTTAATTGGAATTACAATTTTCATCTTTTAATATGCATATTTAGTTCAAGATAAACCATTTGTGGATATGGATTACGTTCTACTAAATACTCTTAATAAGCAAGTGCGTGTTTTGTTATTGTTATATATATACTGTTTTTGTCAAATGTATTTTTTATTGTATGAAAGGTATTTGTACTTAACAGGTTGGAGATGTGGGACCCATTCTTGATAATATGGCTGTGTTCTTAGAGAATGTTTCAACTTCTTCTATTGTAGCTAGGACGACAATTTCTGCTGTTTATCGGACAGCACAGATCATTGCTTCTATCCCTAACATATCATATCACAAGAAGGCAAGTACCCCTGCTTAAATTAAATATACTACAGCCAATCGGATCCTGTAAAAAAAATAATAATAAAAGATTGATGTTATACTTGTTACTTTTCAGGCTTTTCCTGATGCTCTATTTCACCAGTTGCTCGTAGCAATGGCCCATCCAGACCATGAAACAAGAGTCAGAGCTCACAGCGTCTTATCTGTTGTGCTCATGCCATCCTTGCTTTCTCTTTGGTCAGACCAAAATAAGAAATCATCAGAAGCTATTTCTGGATTGTTAGGTACAATGCAGAAGTCGAGTGGAAGCTTCCCCTTTCAGGATGGAGGTAAGAAAAAGGCAGAAGCAATGGATGGAGAATCATGGGAGGAAGACAGTCGAACATCAAACATGAGTGCAAAAGAATTTAGACCAAGTGATTCACATGGTCAATCCAATATCTTGAAGTCTAATACCACTGACGGAAAAACTGTATGAAACTCTTACTTATTATGATTAGTGTTTAATTTAGTCTTTAATAGGATTTCTGTGTTTTAATCTGATCTAGTTAAATTATTATATGCAGCAAACTTCTCTTCGATTGAGCAGTCATCAAATAAGTCTTCTGCTTTCATCAATATGGGTTCAGGCAACATCTGTGGAGAACATGCCTGCAAATTTTGAGGCCATGGCCCAAACTTATAACATTGCTTTGCTGTTTACTCGATCTAAGGCAAGCCATCCTTATGGAATTGTTAACTTTCACTACATATGCATCATTTTTCTTCCTTCCCCGTCCCCCGTCTAATGTCTTAACCAATGACATATTTCTGGTGGGTGTTTTGAATCTTTTGCAACTTGCTGTTGTACTTCAGGCTAGAAAGCTCCTATGCTTGACCATCAACAAGGTTTCTAGCATCTTAGTCATAAATGTGTTTTTTGCATATGCAACTTAGCAGATTAATAGATAATTTGATGAAGAGAGAGATATTTAGTAATTAGATATTTTTGCTGCAAGAAGGGTAGTGAATCAGCAAATAATTTGCTTCCCCATTGTGATTGGGTGAGGACTGCGGGGCCTTTTTGGTATATTCAAAGAATCTAGAAATGGAGCTTAACACATTGTAATAAACATTTGTAGATCTAGAATGGAAGTTTGTGAGGCACCATTGCTTTGGTCCTTTTGTGGATAACCTAGAAAGTATTTCAGAGCTTTGGAGGACGAGAATTCCCTTGAGCATGTGGGAGGACAAGGGGATGCATAGTCCATATTTTTGGATTTGATAAACCTTCTCAATAGCAACATTTTTTTGAGGCTACTCAAGTGTAATAGTGTATTTTCGGAGCATAATTAGGTGGCACCAACTTTGTTGTGTTATTATGTAAAAATCTTTTGGCTGATTAAAAAATAAAAAAAAGTTAGTGGTGAGCTATGTTTTAAGCAGTGCACAAATTTATTGAAATATTTTTCTGATAGTAGCATTGATCGTAAAGATGAAAATCTCAGAGAGGTTTCTATACTAGACACAGAATTTTTTATGTCTCAGCATTTTGTCCAAATCTTTTTGGCATGCCTTAATTAACATAAGTAGTTAACTTTGCTGATGACAGACCTCCAATCATTTGGCTCTAGTTCGGTGTTTTCAGCTGGCCTTCTCTCTTAGGAGCATCGCTCTGGATCAAGAAAGTAAGTTGAATCTGTTTCTGAACAGTGTGTGCATATAAGCTTTAAGCAATTAAGATATTTATCTGGAAACAAAATGGACGATCCATGTAGCTGGCTGGAGATGGTGGCATTCCTGAGATATGGAATTCCACTCCCTTGTACCCACATGCATATTTGTGGACCTTTTTATCTGCATTCCTGACTCTATCTTTGCTGATATGTCGTTCTCTTATAATTCAACCTCAATTTTTTCTTTTGGTTGTATTACTAAATGACAGATGAATAAAAACCATGGATCGTTATTTCCAGTTCAATCCACTACATGCAATAGTTATCACAAGTCACTGTTATATTTGGCATACTGGTGCTTAAGATAGACCTACCACTTTAGATTGTGCTCAAGGTTTTCCAGTTTTTAATATATCTTTGGCCAACACCCATTTTGTGTGATTTTAATTTCTAATAAGATTTATTGACTGATATTCAAAATAGTTGCATCTTTGAAAAAGAGACATGATATATCTTTCTTGTTTCTTGTATGCATATTGAAGGAGGTCTACAACCATCTCGAAGGAGGTCTCTCTTCACCTTGGCATCTTACATGCTTATTTTTTCAGCAAGGGCAGGGAATCTCCCAGAGCTGATTCCTATAGTTAAATCATCTCTGACTGAAAAAACAGTTAAGTCTCCTTTTCAATTGCAGGAAGACAACTAAAATCTTTGATTTATGTTCTCTTTAAACTTCCTCTAATAGTCTAATATATTCAAATCAATTTATTATCCTTTTGACAGGCTGATCCTTACCTTGAGTCTGTGGGAGATATCAGGCTGCAGACTGTTGATCTAGGATCTGATGGAGGGAAGATGATATATGGATCAGAGGAAGATGATATCGCTGCATCAAAATCTCTCTCAGCAGTGGAATTAAATGACCATAATTTGAAGGAAACTGTGATATCCCAATTCGTGAAAATCTTTGCAAAATTGACAGAGGTGACTATTGTTTATACTTGTGCAATTTCTTAGGAAGATAAATAGCATATCCATCTTTCCAATTTCTGGTAAAGAACCTGTCAAATGGGTCCTCAAATGCCATAGCATATAGTCCCTATTGGATATTGTAGCATGGTGACTAGCTTTCACCTCATTTGTGAACACATGAAGACATGGGGAATATTATTGGTGGGCACACAGACTTGCATAGAGATACCAAGTGAAAAGGTAGGAAAGGTGCATTTAAGTTGTGACTGAAGAGGATAAAATTCTCATGCCGAGTAATTCAAATTTTATTAAGTGCAGCACTGTTATTGGATTAGCTCAGAAGAAACATCGGATTGTATCAATTATGAATTGCAGCATAATTATTAATTAAAATGCTTCTTAATGTTGAATAGTTATGCTCCTTCTGGAGTTGGTGCAATCAGGAAGGAAGCAAGCCCATAGGTAAAATGCCCCAATTAGTTGTTGAGTTTGCATAAACAATGTTACACAGAAAACAACATATCCTCGTTCAAATGGGCTTCATTGCTTCTTAAGTGTTTCTTTTTCTTCAACAAGATTTGTAGTTATTTATTTATTTGCCTCCCCAGGGTGAGTTATCAAGCATAAAGAAGGAACTTCTTCAGGAATTTTTGCCTGATGATGCATACCCATTGGGAGCTCCCTTGTTTATGGAGACACCAAAGCCAGGTTCTCCTCTTGCCCTAATGGAGTTTCAGGCTTTTGAAGAGGTAATATTACTAAGACATTGTCTAACATTATAAAACTTAGCTATACCATGGCTTTCTTATAATAGTGGTTTTCTATCAGATCATGCCTGCAGCTTCCATGACAGATGATGAAACCTTCACTGAAGCTAATGGGAGTCTGTCAGATCGGAAGACGTCACTTTCTGTCAATGCGCTAGACGTTCTAAGTGTCAATGAACTTTTGGAATCAGTAAGAGGACCACTATTTCCTTTTCTTTTTCTTTAAAAGAAAAAGTTTAGGTCAAATCACAATAGACTACAAACTGTCACGTTTTACAATCATGTCCAATTCTTTAGTTCTATCATTGGTTCTCAAATTTTAATTATTTTCTGCTAGACCTTCATCCGACATTGCCACAAACTTGCTGTTGTGGATGCTAATCAAGAGTCATGGGGCCATTATTATGTTAAGGACAAGGCATTGTGGCATGGACTCCACTTTCTGGAACATTTATGATTTGGCTGTGGAAATCTTGTGTGGCAATGACCCATCTTATTTGGCAGCTTCTTATGTTCCAGGAGGTGAGGTCCAATCCATATTAACTTCTCAGCACATTATGGACCCTGAAGCTCATCCATAGCGTCCACATTAACAAGTCAATAGTAATTTTTATAGAAGTCTGGTGAAAACAAATTTATCATTAATTATATTTTGCGACCTGAATGAATAAAATTAAAGAATTGGGTATAATTGTAAAAAGTACCAAAGTTTGGATTTCCTCTCAACTTAACCTTAATTCCAAAATTACTTGGGGTCAGCTATATGGATTCTTTGTTTCCATTCTGAAAATGGTTGGGGTCAGCTATATGGATTCTTTGTTTCCATTCACAATCTCATTATCCATAAGAAAAACAAAATATAGAGGCTTGGAACATTGTTGGGTATTTTATTTGATTGTAATTCATAAAATGATCTCAATTCAAGGGCCGAACACTGTTATAGAGACCAAATAATAATTGTTAAAAATGTGGCATTTAAAGGAGACAAAGACAGGATAAATTGTCATAAGATGATACAAGGTAGTTGCACGAGACAAACTTATTTTATCCATTTCTAGCTGCCACATACAGAAAGCAAACCTTTGTATTAATCTTGTTGCTTGTTTGTATGATACATGAGCAAATTTTTTTTCCTTTTGATGCCTATCGATCTCTGCTTCACACTTGCAATTATATGGGTTTTGTAATACCTTCAGGTCTTGGAAACTGCACGACAAGTTGCAAGCTCCCAGGTTTCCTCCACACCTGTACCTTACGACCAAATGAAGAGTCAGTGTGAAGCTCTTGTGACAGGTAAGCAACAGAAGATGTCAATGCTTCATAGTTTTAAGCATCAACATGATCCCAAGGTTTTCCTAACTGAAGATGGAAAGAAAGGCTCTTCAACCTTGGATGAGGTAAGTTTATTTAGTTAATTGAATATTTTTCCTTTGCTTCCTGCTTTCTCCCATATACACAATGGGCACATCATTTTGGTACCGTCATTGAACTTCCATTTGTATTAGTAGTAGCATTTAATGTGGATTTTGTTTTTCTTTAAGGTCAACATTCCAATTTATTATATAAATTTAGCTGAAGTTTTTATGTGCATTCCAAGTAAGAGAAAGTCTTATAACTGACTCTTAATCGTAAAACTATATTAGGAATTTTTTTACTTGTTTATGATGTAGAGTTTTCTGCAAAAGAGTTAGCAAAAATGATCTTATTGAAATGAAATGAAAAGGTTTATTGATTTTATTATTATTATAAATTGATATTTACTTAGAGTTTGGATCAAATTAATGAGAAATCATTTTGTTTGTAAATGAATTTCATTAATGAAAATCATCTAGAAATAAATAATCATGTTATGGTATCCTAACTATTAAGTATAGAATTCATTTGCAGGTCAACTACTTTTAGTCAAATTTGTAACTTTAATAATTTAGAGTTCATTTCTAGATTCTACCAAATTTGATGGGATTTGTTTCAAGCGTTTCTAATTCTATAGAATTTACTGAAACAGGATTCGAAATGAATTTTTATTTATACCAAACATGAAATATATGGATAATGCCTCTCTTGTTCCCTCTCTTCCTTTTGTGGAAAATACTGTTCAGATTGGAAGAATCTTAGATCTAGTTGTCATCTAAAATTGGCTGGCTATTAGTATTATGAATTCAGTAATTGCATAATTTGTATACTTAATTATGTGAAACTATTTGCCTTTCTTTTCATGACCTCTCTTCCAGAACGATGAGGAGATTTCCCTAAGTGATTTGAAGTCAAATAACAACAATCAAATTCAAGCGTATGACCAACTTGCCCTCTGCTCCGTCGAGTATGGACAAAATTCTTTCAGATTACCACCTTCAAGCCCCTATGACAAATTCTTGAAAGCAGCTGGATGCTGAAGATAAAACTTAAATTAATATTTGTCTATATACTGTATGTCTTCTTTATTTCTTTCATTTTCCTTTATTTAATTTCCACACTTATTTTTTTTCCTCTCAATTCTTTGTGATGCAGACTTCATTATTTAGCATTAATCATAAATTAATATTAAGTTTGTTTAGAAGGTTTTGCGTTTCCTCCCCAGATGTATATGGGAGGGAAGAGGAGAGGTGGCTTTCTTGGGGAATTGGTTTTTATGGTCATTTGCATTGTTTTTGAACAATTTTTTTGAAGATCTGTTAATATCTTGATAGATATTTATATGAAATAAACATTTCTTGATATGTAAACTGATTTTCCTTGTATTAATTAATGTTTGTATAAAATGGTCAACAAACCTGTTCAGTGGATGTGTGTACAATGGCAACTTTACAAATATTGATATGTAGCATGGTATTATTGCCTTGTTTGGGAAACCATTTTTTTATTTTCATTTCTACTCTTCTTTTGTGACATCAGAAAATTTTTTATGAGGTTATCAAATTTGAATCTTTTACTTCTTTTGTTACACAATTTGTACTTCTTATAATTATTATAGTGTTAATCGAATTTTTTAATCTTTAATAATAAAGAATAATATACCCCAAATTCAACACGCATATAAAGAATTGATTGTTTAGCAAAACAAAAGGGAAAAAAATTATATATTTAACATATTAACAATAAAAGATAAATTAATTGCAAAATGCATCCGCAGACTATGTACTTTTTAAGTTTTCACTATCGAGTCTTTATAATTTAATTTTTATCTATTAAATTTTTTATTTTTTCATTTTTTGATATATCAAAATTTTTTAAAATACTAAGTGTCCGTTTGGCAAAGTTTATGAAAAGAAAAAAATAACTTTTTTTAGGTGAGAAGCTGATTTTGACTCAGTTTATAGTGTTTAGTAAATATTAAAATTAATAAAAGCAATTATCTAAATAGCTAAAATTCAACTATTTGGATAAGTTAGAAATTGAAACTTTTCAAAAAATCTGAATATTAGATTAAACGCTAATTTTAAAAAATTAATAGATAAAAATACCCTTATAAGTTTATAAATAGTTTTTAAATTGTATTTTATCAAATATAAACATATAGTTAATTACTTTTAGAAATATCACTTTTAAAAAAAATAACTTTTCTCCATATGAAAATTTCATAAGCTGCGTCAAACTGGATCTTAACTGGACTTATAATGGCTTATTAGAAAAATTAAAAAAATAAAAACAGAATTTAATAAAAAAAGGGAAATGATGCGGTAAATAAAAATTCCCTAAGTCCATCACTCGCCTACCCTTCTTTAGTCTCTCTCACTTCCTCTTTTTTTGGAATCTCCTCATACTATCGGAGACAGATGTTCATCGATGAGAAATGCAGAGAATGCATGTGAAGTTTGCTCTCTGGCCATCATTTTTATTTTTCTTTCCATTTCGTTTCTCTCCTTTTCTTTCAATTTTTTTCTCTTTTCTTGAAAACCTAGTCCTTAGCTTGCTCAATCCTTTCTCGAGTCACCATAATCCCTTCTCCAATCCCTCCTCGAACTACCCCTCTCTCCTTGATTGAATTATACTAATCAAACCATCGGTACAGTTCGTTGTTCGAATCGTCTCACTCTCTTTGGTTTTATTCTCTGTTCTTTCTATTTTTATTATATTCTTCTTTGCTTTCTTGGGTAAGATCACTAAAAGAGGGGCTTGGGTGTTTGCAAATCGTATGGCAAGGGGTTAGATTTGAATGAGAACAAGAAATTGCTTCTATTTGTATGTGGGTTTGAATGAGAACAAGAAATTGAAAATTGGGGGAACATGGATTTAATATGTATTGAAGATTCAAGACACTAGAATATTAGGAGGACAAAGCTTGTTTTCATGACTAATCCAGCCACATGCGGCTTCGAACTGGTACTGATTCTATTCTTGAGAGAGACTTTCATAGGTTTCTTGAATCTTGAGAGAGAGAGAGAGAGAGAGAGAGAGAGAGAAGGGGTTTGCTTATGTGGAACTTTGGGTGAAAGCGAAACTGATTGTATTAATACTCGACACTCTTTTTGTGGGTGTGAGAAATAGAGTTTTAACAGAGAAGGTGCATGGTTGTTACTTTAATCAACAGTGGTATTTCAAACTATAGCCTTGAAATATCTGAACATTCAATTTTGGGAAGATGAGGATGGAGTTGATGAAGGAAAGAAAAGAGTTGCGACGACGGTCATGGAAGGTAGGGGTGAGAGAGACCAAATTGAATAATTTCTTTAGCCTTGAAATGGTGCCTTTTTTTTTTACTTATGCTTTTTTATTTTTTTTTCATATTTTTAAATTTAGTCCTAGTGAGCATGTTTAATTTCCTTCACTCATGCTTAATGGGTGTGAACTTCACTCCTATCAATTCTTATTAAAAATAGGAATAAGATATAATTTTGGCTTTACCGTTTAGCTCTAAGAGCACATTAGCTTTTAATGTTTTTCAAAATATAATTTTGACCATAACGTTATTAAAATCTATAATTCCGACCCTTTGACCATTGACTTTTCTCCTTGGGCCTCACAAGGATTAAAAAAGTAATTGACAAATTACAATTTAGTACCTAAAATTTTATTTATTTACAAAAAAGTATTTTTTTAAATTAAAAATATAAAAAAATAAAATAAACTAATAACTAAATAAAAATTAATTATTTTATTTATTTAAAATTAAAAAAAATATTATTTTTAATTTAAAATTACTTTTTATTAAATTGAAATAATTAATTTTTATTTAACTATACTTTTCTAAAA
>CANXYC010692451.1:0-15155 GCA_948193065.1 Aleurites moluccanus
GTTGATGGAGATCCAGAGGGATCCTTATTTTGAGAATGATTGTGGATGATTTATAGAAGTGCTGATTAGCTTGTTTTATTTTTGGGCATAGCCATATTATAAAGGAGATGCTGTCGAATTTTCTTCAGCATTCTTAAGCTAATTAAGCTATTTATCTGATTTGCATGCCATATAGTATAGTTAATTGGGTTCTTCGAGGTACTGGTAGCTTATGCAACACCCATACCCTAGGACCATCGCGACTCCCGGGTTGGGTCGTGATATTATCATTAAAGGCACTCTTTTAAGCCTTACAATCTCATTAACAACATTCATAGTAACTTATGCTCATTTCGATTCAGATAATTGTATCTCCTGTGGCAAACTTGATAACTTTTGGTGTTCAATCTTAACCTGTTGATAGGCTAAACATGTAGACACAACTTAGCCACATTTTCTTTTCATATTAAGTCATTAATAACATCTTTTAATCATGGTATATCTTGGTAATTCTAGGATGCACTCTATAAGAAAATAATAGGACTTTCTTAAAATCCGATCTCGGAGTCCTTTAACATCGGGCACACATAACTATTTATCACATTTCAATTTACCATCCTCATCTATGAACTTTAATGCTTTTCCCTTTTGAACATTTTCCTTTAACTTCACAAGATATGGATCTCGATCCTGTGTCACTGTAATATCATCAATTAGTAATAGTTTAACCCGAAATTGGGCTATCAGAGTCTAGTTTCAATCTTGGGATCCACATCCAACTCTATACCCATATCAATTAACTCATTCATTGCATGAATCAACGGTCTTCTAACAATAGAGATGTGAGCTAGACTACCCATAGTCTTTTGACCAAGAGCATCTACCATTGCATTAGCTTTACTCGAACGGTAAAAGATTTCACAATCTCTATCCTTTAACAATTAACTCATCTTCGTTGCTGAAGATTCAGATTCTTCTATTGCATAATATACTATACATATGTTGTAGACTCTTATGATTCATGTAAATTTCACACTTAGCATCATACACACAATATCTTTAAATATTTAATGTAAAAACTATTGCTGCCATTTTCAAATCATGTATCGGTTTGTTTATCCTATGGTTCTTTAATTATCAAGAAGCACATGCAATCACTCTTCAATTTTGCATTATAACACATGTCGATTCAATTCTGGAATCATTATAGTACACTATGAAATTATCATCCATTGATGATAATGTTAACTCTATACCAGTCATGAGGCAAAGCTTCAATGTCTAGAAACTATACTCTCACATTCATATGTCCATTGATACTTCTCTTGTTTACTTGTCACTTTAATCAATCATAGTTGGAATCTTAGAAAAAAAAAAATCTTTTACAATCTCTTGTAGTAACTTTCCATTCTAAGGAAACTACAATCTCATAACATTAATAGGCTGAGGCCAATTAATTACTGCTGTTACCTTTTAAGAATTGTCCTTGATACTATCTTTACATACTACATGACCAACGAAACACATTTCAATTAGTTAAAATTGACATGTAGACAGCTTGGCATACAATTTATGCTCTCATAGTGTCTATAACACAGTCCTCTAGTGCTTTACACATTCCACTTCACTCATATAATAGATAAGGATATCATCTATAAACTTATTCAATACATAACTTAAACACTCTGTTCATTAAATCCATAAATATAGCTAGAACATTAATTAACCCTAATGACAATACCAGAAACTTATAGTGTCCATACCGGGTTTTAAAACAATCTTTGAGAAGTGTTTTGTAACTTCTCAGAAAATACATCAGAGAACTCTCAGACCATAAGTATCCGATCAATCCCCATTGAAGACTTTTACACATTCACTACATATACTAGATACACTACATAACCCTTTTTTATCATCTTTTTAGCCTGAATAACAGAAATGAAACTAATTCTAGTTTCGTACTTATCACTTTGGAACTAAATTTCTGGTTGCCTCTCGGCTGGAATTTAACTATCTTTTCATAACAATCAATAATTGCTCAATAAGCAGTTAACCAATTCATACCAAGTATTACATAAAGTTGCACACAAGCAACTCTATCAAATTAACACATAAAATATCATCAATTTCAATAACACATCTCAGATAACAATAATTCACTCATATATTCTCCCCCCATAGGTGTAGTTATCTCTAAGGGCATATTCAATAATTTATCTCTCTTTATTTAACTATGATGCAAACAAACAGTATGTGGCACCAAAGTCAACCAATGCATTTGTTATATCAATATGTATTAAAATCATACCTGTATCTACATTATCAGGTTTTTATGTCTCCTGTGTGTTCACAGCAAACACTCACCCCTGGCCTCTGCTTGTTGGGGCCTGACTACTACTCGGTACTTGTCCTCTACCTCTGCCCCTAATAGGAGCCCCTCTAGAAACATTATGAATTTTCTGAACAATAGGCTGAGAAACTGTAGTGGATGGTTGATGGTCAACCCATAAGGGACATCTACTAATATAATGACCATGTTGCCCACACTTCAAGCAAGCACCTGACTGTCTATGACACTTCCCTCCGTGCCTTCTTCCATAAAAATTAGGCACAATGGGCAACTGTGTAGTAGGTCTAGATGTACCCTGTGAATAAACAGGTACAGACTACACTGAAGGTCCTCTACTATGTGTCCTCCTCCTCTAACTGCTAGATGGAGGTCTCTGATCAAACCTAGGCACTGGCTCAATCTGTCTAGGCTGGGAGCTGCTCTCCCTCCGCCAACTCTGTAATCCTGGTCCTCCTTTCCTTTTCTGATCCCTCTTTTCTCTCTCTGACCCATGTTTCTCTTCCATCTGATTAGCTTTATCAATGATGGTAGTTAGAGATGTAAACTCTATAGCCAGAAAGGGATCATGCAATGAAGCATGCAAACCCCTCCTGAACCTGGCAATCAAATCTGCCTCAGTAGGAGCAATCTATGTAGCATACCTACTCAGTCCGATAAACTCCTCAACTGACCTATTGCCTTCCTTAAGCTACCCAAATTGTATTAAATTCTTGATCTTTACCCCTTTTATTAGGAACTCATTAATCAGTCCCTGCCTAAACTCTACCCAAGTAGGAGGATGCTCCCCATACAATATAGGATCCATCCGATGAGAAAACCATATATAGGCTTTCCTCTTTAGCAATAAACTCACAAGCTCAACTGCTCGGGTATCAGTGCAAAGTAGTCTCCTAACTACCTTCTCAACCTGCTCAAGAAAATCATTCAGCTCTGTGAGGCCTCGTCCGAGCACCGCGTCTGGGTCCGCTTTAAAAATGGGATCGGAATGCTCATTTGGGGCAATTTCTCATAGAGGAGACGACCCTAACGCCTTTTGTTTGAAAATAATTTTTATTTTTTGAAGTCGCCAAATTAAATTATTTTTTTATAGGGAAAATTTAAGGTAAAAACCTATTTTGACTCCAATTTTATCCCAAAGGAAGAAAAAGTACACTAGTCTTTGAAACCAAAGAGGATTCGAGGACTAGATTTTCGGTTCAACTTGGTTTTTAATTTTAACCTTGATTTAAAATAATTTTCATAAATAATTAAAGGATGACATATAAGATATATGAGCAAGTAAATAAATGGATGAACAATTGAAATGTAAGTAATCGAGTAAAACAATCAAAGAAAGCAATAAAAGTAAATTATTACACCTCAAAATCTCAAAATAAGGGATATCAACTCTAGCTCTTATGGGTTCTAGGTTGATCACATATTCCCCAAAGAATATATTCAACAAATAAAATAAAGCAAATAATCAAAGAAAAAGAGATGGTTTTTATCTTTGTGGATTTGAAGCTTTTATACAGCTTGCCTGCGTATCCCGTCGAATGGGAATCAAAACCCACACAGTTCTTCCTTCTCACGAAGAAGGGTTGATTTTATACCCAACTTATCATGTTTTGATTTTTTATTTTGATGCTCTACCAAAGTAAAGAAGATGAGTTAGGAGACGATACCTTTGCCCTAGCTTTTAGGGATGTTAGCAGACGGAGTGCTCTTCCGGATCGGAGTTTTACCTTGGATCGAATGAAGCCCGAGGAAATGGGTCGAAATGTCTTCTTAGCTCTTAAGAAAGCAAACCGATAGAGTAACCTTGCTTATAAAAATAACTTTAGGCTCAACACGCCCTTAATAGCAACTCTTTAAACTCAAAGAAAGCTAAGAAAGAAGAAAATATGACTTAGAGGGGAAAAAGACGAAATCAAATAGTGAAAACTTAAACTAAATGATTTTTTGTCTTATTCTTCTTGTCTTGTATTGTTCTTGTGTGTTTTCGAAGGTGGGAGGAGGCTTCCTATTTATAATAGGAGCTTGGGGGGTCGAATCCCATCATTTTCCAATGTAGGATTCGGAAGAAAACAAGTTTAGAACAAAGTTGCCGCCGGCAAGAGGAACTGTTGCCGTCGAAAGGGGGCGGCGGTGCTGCCGGAGGGCCTTGGTGGCATAGGGTCTGACGGAGGGTGGTAGCAGTGGCGAAGAGCCATACTGCTGCCCTTGGGCATGGCAGTTGTCGCCCAGAGGGGGTGGCCCTCTGGCGGCAATGCCATACCTAGAGGGCGGCACCTATGCCCCGACTTCATTCTAAGGTTGTTCTGAGTCCGTCCGAGTGCAAGTTTGGTTTTGGGTAGTGTTGTTCGGGTTGGCATGAGTCTGAGGGGTGTAAAAAATGAGTGTTCACAGCTGCCCCCATCACGGCTATACATTTTAAATGACAGACATGATGTAGGTGAACTGGATTGTTCCTGCCTGTTTGGAACAAAGGAATGCATTCTGATTGCATCTTGCAAGGTCTGGAAGTATATGATTGAAATTTGTCAAACTCCAGATGATTTTTCATTTTTTTGGTATTTTTTTATTTCTGTCATTTTCTGAATTACATAACCTTCCTAGGTCTAATTTGGGCAAATAATAGCTCTATGGATAGAGAAAAATCATACGAATTTAACAAAATTGACAGCACCTGATTCCGACTTGAACTGCTCCAGAAATACAAGTTTTCTTGCTTTTGGCCAAGTTGGGGACATGATGGTCATTTCTGAGATTCTCAAAATCTATAAATAGGGGTGAGTTTCTCCCATTCCCTTCACTCTCATTCTCTCATTTCTCTCTCTCTAGCTTTTCTCTCTAAAGCTCTCCTCTTTCTCTTGATGGTTTTAGCTTCTGGAAGTAGCAATTGAGGACACCATAGCTATAAGGCCTTACAGGATAATTCTAACCTGGAAAACTTACTGCAGGAACTGGAACAACATATTCCTTAGGATGACAGAATAGGGGTACATATACTTTATCATTTATTTATCATTTTTATTTATTTATTCATCTATTTATTATTTTTTTTAAAATTTTCTTTTTTTTTTCTTTTTTTTTTAGAACACCATGCTTAGAAATAGAGGGGCTAGGTCAAATTTAGCCTATCTCGCTAATGCTTTGTCTGAGGAAACTCCAGTAAAGCCTCTGTTAGAGCCTATTAGTTTTGTATCCTTCCTAAAGGTCAAAACCAATCTTGAGAGCAATGTGGCCTTTATCAAGGCATTGGCTGAGCAATGGTGGGACACCATCAATACCTTTCATTTTCCATGTGGGAAGCTGACGGTTACCCTGTTGGATCTGTCAATGCTGACTGGCTTACACTTTGGAACCTGTCACTTGGATCTCTGCTCTGACTGGAGGGTTACCTTTACTCTTGAGGACATGGCCCGATTTATAGGTCAGGATCCCACTCGGGATTGCATATCAGTGCCTTGCACTTGGCTTTAGGCTCAGTTGAGAGAGATGGAGCCATTTACCGACATGATATTTAATACCGAGGCTGTTGCTAGACTGATGATGCTAATCCTAGCTGGATGCACATTCGGTCATACCCGTCGCGATACTGTCAACTTGAATATTCTGCCAAGCTTGATAGATATGACTACATTGGGTGAATATGATTGGGCCGGCGCTGTCCTAAGCACCATATATTAGGAGATGTGTGATCTATCGTCGAGAGCTTTTAATCCCTATGGAGGGACTTATTTCATCTGGGAGATATGCTTTCTGTATCTTAAGCTGATGGTACTCTCTGCACTTTTGGATTTGATTTGAATTGGGAGGTATGCCCTGTACCCTTTCTGAACTTTACTTAGTCTTTATGACTTCTTGTTTAACATGCTTGAACCAGGTATGGGCCTATGAGTACTTTCAGACACTTGCCCCCACTCTTAGCAGCCCTAGACTAGATTTTTTCCAGCCAGTGTCTGGTGGAACAAGGAATATTGGTCCAACCCCGGTGTACGTGAATTCGGGATTATTCAGGCATTCTTTGGCATCCTTGATGCTTTCCAGGTATTTTACTGACTTTATATCACCCATATTTCATGGCTTTACTTACAACAAATCTTTGTGCAGGTTGTGATGAAACCCTATATCAATCGGATGCCGCTGATGCCAGTAGAACTTGACCCAAGTGCTGCATTGGCTTGTTCCCGATTGTTGCTCTGCTCACCATATTACAAGTTATATTATTTGGGTGAGAGAGTCTGAGTCCAGACTATCGGTAGTTGGGTAGTTCCGGTACACCCACCGATTGACATGAGATGGAACATAGACATTTGTGCTCCTGATGAGGCTTACACTGGACTTCCCATCCATTTGTATATGACACTCAGGGATAACTATGCGATATTCTACTGCACCCATCTGATGAGTCCTATTGGTTATCCATGTAGACGAGTGGAGCGTGCATCTGACATTGCTGGTCCTTCTTTTGCCAGACCAGGTTGAGTTCATAGTGTGGGTGCGTCAAGAGACCCTTCTTCAACTGACCCTAGCATTACTCCTAAAACATGAAATGATCCTAGTCCGGTCGTCTTGGGCCCCAGCTACTTGCTTCCTGAAGATATCTTCTATATCAATGCTCATGGAGAGATGCAGACATTCCATCTTCCGGATGCGGTCCATCCTCATACACCAGACTTCCCTGATAACCCTGAGGTATGTTGATGCTCTTATGCTTTTAGTTCTGCTTTCGGAAATGATCTTTTAGCTCGTGATACCTCCTAGCTTTGCCTTCGGAAATGATCCTTTAGCTAAGCATCTAATATCTTTCTCCCTTTTTTTCATACAGCTTACCATAGAGTGGGCTCGTCACAACTATCGTGTGGGGCGTAGAATGGACCTAGCTTTGACGGGTATGCTGACTCGGCTTGATTTCAAGACTGATCCACCTCATCCACCGAAGGACCCCCACCGGCGTCGTTGGAGAGATTGAGCTTCTTTTCTAGCTTTTCCTGTTTCTTTTTTTATGAACTATGATGTATGGATGTTATCATGGTGCTATGCATGTATGAATGATGTTATGTATGAATGATATTATGTATGAATGATGTTTTTATGTGTGAATATGTTTTATTATTTTATTAAACCACCCTATGTTATGGATGCAGACTAAAATGCCACATTATATAATTTCAATCCAAAAATAAAATTAAATGCATTAAAATGCCTACAAATGCCTAAAATATTTGGAAATGTCCTAGAATGCCCCAGACCCATAAAATTCTGAAAAAAAACTTAGACTTCTTGGAAAATCCTGCCAGGCAGATTTGTTGCCGTCGGCATGAAGGGGAGGTGCCGCCTTAGGCTTAGGGTGGCTGCAGCCCTGGTGCTCCAGGGGGCTTGGCGGCACCGCCACCATGAGGTGGTGCTACCTCCCTAGGCCTGTGGTGGCACAGCCAGCCCTAAATGGTGTTGTTGCGTGCCCCAACCTATTTTGGCTCATTATTTTATAAAAAGGCCTCCCTTTCTTCTTAAAAAGTCATTCTGACTCTTCTTAGCATCCCTCAATGCTTTCTTAGTATTTTCTTTTCGACTTTTCTCTCTCATTTTACTCAAAAAGGTCAATGGAGCCCTACTATAGCCAACATATGTTTTTGTGGACCAAGAACCTGAACAAGGTCGAAAAGATCAATCTGGGCAAATATGGAGTCAACTCTGTTCTAACTCTAAGCGGTGTAAAAGTTGATTTGGACTTTCTGAAAGATGCTTTTATGTTTTGGGACCCTATTGACCATCTGTTCCGAATCGGTGTCAGTATGGAAGAAATGTGCCCTACTTCTGAGGAATTCAGCGCCATCCTCGGAAGTATCCCAAATGTTGCATTAGTTGTCCCTGAACTTAGGGTTGGATATTTTCATTCTTTCAAAAGACTTTTGGGGGTTGTGACACGAGCTAGCTAGCTCTATGATCGTGGAAGGCCTGATCAACCTAGCTATAGTTATAGCTGAGTTCCAATATACAAAAGATTCGAGGGACAAAATGAGAGAAAAACATAGAATAACTGTTTTTGTTTTGTATTTGACCGTTGGATGCCTCTTCTTTAATTCACCTGGTTTGGGAGACATTCGGGTAGTGGAGTTAATAGCTCAGATGGAGCGGGGTTGTACCATTGCTAGCCTGATCTTAGCGGAAACTCTACAAAGCCTTGATGGAAATTTTAAAGTCAAAGGGCCTTGGTCTGTTAGCCCTGTCATTTTACAGGTAAAAACATCTTGTATTTCGATTCCTTTTTATTTGACCCCTTTTACTCCTTTCCAGGTTTGGCTAAAGGACCACCTAGTGGCTCCCCCAGACAAAAGATCATATTCAGTTGCACGGTACCGCATGCAGAGAACTCTGATTCTCTTTGACACAGAAAATGAATTGACTGCTTGGATTTTGGAGCTGGATTCTAAAAAGCTGCTCTGGTATTGGTCATGGTATGGGATTGACTCATTCATTACAATGAGTTATGGATACAAGATGGAATATTTGCTAGGGATTTACATGACCTCATTCTACCAAGGAACCAGAATATTAAGGCAGATGGGTCAGCCACAGGGCACTCCACCGGACGAAGCTATTTTTCCCACATCTCCGATTACCGGACCTATATCCTAGGCCATGATGAATGGTTAGAGGCGATCAATGCACTTTGTATGTCCTGCTGGATTGTAAGGCAAATTGGAAGATTATGATTCCTGGTTCATCACAGAGGTTTGGCCTATTGAGAAGATCAGACGGGTTGCCATGATTACAGAATTGGAGGCTGACACTGAGATTGGGGATATTGAGAGAAATACAATGACAAAACTAGAAGAAGCTGCTGCGACTGAAGACAAGGTGGAGGTAAAGGTTGAACCAGATACACTCATGACCGAGGATGGGGACTCTGACGACTCATTGGATGTTCATCCCAGGAGAAGATGAGCTTAGACTAGGACCTTTTTTTTTATTCCATCTTTTTTTTTTGTTTGTGTGTATTCCATCTTTTGGAACTTTTATGAACTTCATTCATTTGAATTTGTTGAAATTGAATAAAATGAGATGGAATTTTTATTTTTTTGACTCTGACAGGCGTGACAGGACAGAATACTTTAACAAAAAAGGAGTGAAAAAATAATTGATGAATTCCAATTCAAAATAAGGCATTTTTTTATATATTATTTTTTATTGTTTGTTTTTTTTATTGATATTATTATTATATTTTTTTTGTTATTGCTCTAATTTTTTCCCGAGCCACCCTTTTGGGTTTTCAACTTGCTGAGCTGTTCTAATTTTTGCCTAAGCCGCCTTATTCAGGTTTTCAACTTAGCGAGCATGAATCAATTAATCTAGGTACAGAAAATAATAATTTTATTATGTTTTGGACCGTACCCAAGGTGGGCTGCCTACGTATCTCCATTTGCACTTTTTACTCATTAATCAATTTTTTCTTTTGGGAGAATCGGTCCTCATAGTTATGTTCATACAATGCATCATAAAACAAGAATTACACAAAATATCTCTTTAATTGGTCAAGATTACAAGGATTTGAAAATTCGTTCTGATCCAGATCCATGAGTATGACACCTCCACCGGATAAGATCTTATTGAGCACATATAGTTCGACCCAATTTTGCCTAAACTTCCCTCTTGGATCATGCACAGGAACTCTGATTTCCTTAAGCACTAAGTTGCCTTCCTCCAGTCCTCTGTCAGTTACCCTTTTATTAAAATGTCGAGCTAGCCTTTATTGATACCCTTGAATTTGGTAAAGTGCATCCACCATTTTTTCATCAATAGCATTTAGCTAGTCATGATACCCTTTGATCCATTCTGCCTCACTAAGCTGATTCTCTCGTATAACCCTTGCAGAGCAGATCTGTACTTCAATCGGAAGGACCTCTTCCATCCCATACACTAAATAATACGGAGTTGCCCCCGTCAGTTTTTGAATGGAGGTCCGATACCCCCATAATGCAAATGGAAGGCGTTCATGCCAATTTCTATGATTGGTGATCATCTTTTGCATAATGGTCTTGATTGTTTTATTTACTGCTTCAACTGCCCCGTTATTCTGAGGTTGATAAGGAGAAGACCGATGATGCTGAATCTTTTCCTTTTCAAGCAGATTTATTACTTCCTTCTGAAAATGAGACCCATTATCGGTGATGATCTCAAAAGGCAATCCAAACCGATAAATGATGTTAGTTTGGATAAAGTGTGCTACCTTTTTAGAATTCAACACCTGATAAGAGGCTGCTTCTACCCACTTTGTAAAGTAATCTATTGCCACCAAAATATACTCATGACCATTTGAAGATTTAGGACTGATGCGCCCTATGACATCAATGCCCCATGTAGCAAAAGGCCAGGGTGTTGTAGTCGGGTGCAACTAAACATGAGGTTGCTTTTGAAGCTTCGCAAATATCTGGTACTTATGGCATTTCTGAACATACTTAGCACAATCGTCATTCATTGAAAGCCAAAAATATCCCAAGTTTGTGATTTTCTTGGCCAATGCAAAACCATTCATGTGCAAAATTTCTTCACCACTATGTACCCATTCTATGATCAACTGATCTTCCTCCTCTGTTACACACCTAAGATGAATGATATCCCAAGCTCTTCTAAACAACACATCACCATTTGGTATGAAGTTGCTAGCCAATTGTCCCAGGGTCCTCCTGTCTGATTTGGATGCCCTTTTGAATACTGGTCATTTTTCAGGAAATTAAATATGTCCCAATACTATGGCTTGCCATCGGCTAATTTAATCTGCCTACATGTCGTAACATAACCCAGTTGCCTTCGCACTCCCATGACCACAGGACATGCAATCTCATTACCTATCATGTCTATCATGGAGGCGAGCATTGCTAAAGCATCGGCAAACTGATTCTTGGCTCGAGGTAGATAGTGGAAAGATAATTCATGAAAATTTTTTGCTAGATCAGTCACGCGTTGATAGTAAGGAACTAAATGCGCTTCTTTTATCTTCCACTTACCCAAAGCTTGTGACACAATCAAATTAGAGTCCTTATAGACCTCTAGGAAATCAATCCTCATATTTGTGGCAACCTCTAAACCACATATATAGGCTTCATATTCTGCCTCATTATTTGTTACTTCAATGGATAATTTAATGGCCATAGGTAAATGATACCCATTTGGTGTGGCAAGTACTATCCCTGTGCCATAACCTTTGCTGTTAGCCGCTCCATCGAAGTACAACTTCTAAACTTCGAGTTTTAATTCCATGATGTCTTTGTCGGGGAATTCAGGTTCAAATGGTTCATCATCTATTGGGGTAGCAACTAGTTGGTCTGTTATCACACTTCATTTGATAGCTTTTCTTGGAACATACTTAAGATCAAAAGCTGCTAGAATTGCCAATCATCAACCCATTTTGCTATCAAGAACCAACCTCTCCATAAGGAATTTCAAGGGGCTCTTGTCAGCAAGGACATGTGTGGTATATGAACCCAAATAATGCTGCAGCTTATGGCATACCCAAGCCAAATCTAGGCACAACTTCTTAATTTGATTGTACTTTAGTTCATGAGCAAGAATGCGCTTACTCAAGTAATAGATGGCATTTTCTTTGTGCGAATCTACAACATTTTGAGCGAGCATTGCCTCCATGGCCTCTTTGGTCATAGAGAGGTATAACAACAGGGGTTTACTGGGCCTTAGAGCTTGCAATACATAAGGGTTTACAGGTATTGTGTCACATCCCACACAATAGGGCTGTGACGGTCCTAGGGTATGGGAACAGTTCATATAACCAATACCACGAGGAACCCAAGTTACATGTTTTCATTACACTTAACCATTTTTATGAAATATTTTTTTAAAAACTCTTAAGTTTTACAGAAAAATGGATAGAGTCTCCCCTGTAATCTTAACATTTACCCTCATGCTAAAAACAGAAAAGAACGCTTCTATAACAGTATCAACTCCCAGGTCAACCTCCAATACACAACTCATATCATACCATACTTATGTCAACTCATATAACAACTTCATACATCACAAATCATATAATACTTATGTCCGCTCCCTGATAATAGAGACCTTTTCCACTGTCTCCCTGATCAAGTCTGGTCCCTCAAGCTATTTCTCCCCCGGTTCCACCCAACACACAGGTGATCTGCACTTCCGACCATACAATGCCTCATACAGTGCCATCCCGATAGTGGAGTGATAACTGTTATTGTAATCAAACTCAATCAATGGTAGATACTGGTCCCAGCTACCCTTAAAATCAAACACACTCAATCTAAGCATGTCCTCCAATGACTGTATAGTATGCTCTGACTGCCCATCTGTCTGGGGATGGAAAGCTGTACTAAAATGAAGCTGTGTACCCAATGCCTCCTGAAATCTCTGCCAAAACCTAGTAGTAAACTATGTACCCCTATCAGATATGATAGACACTGGAACTCCATGTAAATCTTATCAAGGTAAAGTTGAGCATACTGTACTGCTGTGTAGCTGGTCTTCACCTCTAAGAAATGGGCTGTCTTGGTCAGCCGATCAACAATTACCCAAATAGAATCAAATCCTCTCTGAGTCCTCGGTAAGCCTATAACAAAATCCATAATTATCTGCTCCTATTTCCACTCTGGCAACTGTATTTCCTGGAGAAGTCCTGAGAGTTTCTGATGCTCCACTTTTACCTGCTGACAGGCTAAACAAGAACAGACTAACTTAGCAATATCCTTCTTCAAACTGGGCCACCAGTAAAGCTTCCTGATATCATGATACATTTTGGTAATCCCAGGATGGATACTATACCGTGAATAATATACCTCAGACAAAATCCTTAATCTCAAATCATCCACATCTGGTACACATAACCTTTTACCACACCATAATATCCCATCAACAACTGTGAACTCATTAACTTTCCCCGATCTCACTTGTGCTACTATCCTCTGCAAGTATGGATCTCTCAACTGAGTAGCTTTTATCTCCTCTACTAAGGTCCGCCAAACTGTAAACTAAGCAATCAAAACCTGATCCCCTAACTATAACAGTAGCCCCGAATCCAATAACTCATGGAACTCTCGAATCAAAGGTTTCCTAGATGCAAATATATGCAACAAAGTCCTCATCGATTTATGACTCAAAGCATCTGCAACCACATTTACCTTACCCGGATGGTACAAAATCTGGCAGTCATAGTCTTTCAGTAACTCAACCCATCTCTGCCGTCGAAGATTCAAATCCCTCTGCTGCAGTATATACTGAAGACTCTTATGATTGGTGTAGATCTCACATTTCGCCCCATACAGATAATGTCTCCAAATCTTCAATGCAAAAACTACTGCTGCCATCTCTAAGTCATGTGTAGGATAATTCTTCTCATGCTTCTTCAACTATCTCGAAGCATAAGTGATCACCCTACCATCCTACATAAGAACACAGCCTAAACCAACTCTGAAGGCATCACAATGTATAGAGAACCTGCCCGTCTTAGATGGCAATCTAATACTGGGGCTGTAGTAAGGCATGTCTTCAAAGTCTGGAAGCTCTACTCACAACTATCTGTCCATATGAACTTCTCCTGCTTCCTAGTCAATCTAGTCAAAGGAGCTGCTATCCTGGAAAAATTTTGTATGAATCTCTTGTAATATCCTGCCAACCCCAGAAAACTCTGGATCTCTGTGACACTGGTAGGATGAGGCCAACTCAAAACTGCCTGAACTTTCTGCGGATCAACTCTAATAGCATCCCTACTCACTATATGCCCTAAGAAGCATACCTCTTCTAGCCAAAACTCACACTTTGATAAGTTTCCATATAGCTGATGCTGCCTCAACATCTGTAGCACCATTCTCAAACGCTCCTCATGTTCTTCCCTACTCTTCGAATATATCAGAATATCATCAATAAACACTATCACAAACCGATCAAAAAAGGGCTTGAAAATCCTATTTTTCAAATCCATAAATGTTACTGCTGCATTGGTCAATCCAAAAGGCAGTACCAAAAACTCATAATGGCCATACCTAGTTTTGAATGCAGTCTTTGGTATATCATTCTTCTTAATCCTCAGCTGATGATAACCCAATCGAAGATCAATCTTCGAAAAGTAAGAAGCACCTTGCAACTGATCAAACAAATCATCTACCCTAGGCAAAGGATACCTGTTCTTCACTGTCACCTTATTTAGTTGCCGGTAGTCTATACATATACGAAGTGACCTATCCTTCTTCTTTACAAACAATATCAGTGCTCCCCATGGAGAATTACTCGGCCTGATGAACCCCTTATCTAACAATTCCTGCAACTGTACCTTTACCTCTCTCAACTCTGCTGGTGCCATCCTATAAGGTGGAATGGAAATCAGATCTGCACCCAGATAGACATCAATCTCAAACTCTATCTCTCGCATCGGCGGTAACCCCGGTAGATCCTCAGGAAAAACATCTGAAAACTCACTAACCACAGAAATCTGATCAATCCCAGAAACTGTTTGCCGAGTATCTGTCACACTGGCCAAATTAGCAATACAACCCTTCCGAAGAAGCCGTCTAGCCCCAATAGCTGATATGAAGCTAAGATTACCCCTATCTGTCTCACCCTGATAAGAAAACCCATCACTCCCCTCTGGTCTGAACTCAATCCGCTTTGCAAAGCAATCTATCATAGCATGATGAGTAGTCAACCAATCCTTGCCTAAAATCACTTGAAACTCAAGTATAGGTAGCTCAACCAAATCTGCAGGTAAAACTCTCCCCTCGACAATCACATCACACCTCTCAAACCCAAAATCAACATCAACACTCCTACCTAAGGGGATAGCTACCTCTAAAGGTACCTGCAAGGGTTT
>CANXYC010692493.1:0-11229 GCA_948193065.1 Aleurites moluccanus
TATATATATATATATATATATATATCGATTTTTTTTCAGTTTGACCCTGGTCGAACCTTTGACCCTCTGCCTTCACCGGTTCTTTAATCAGTCTGGTTCTGAAAACATTGAGTGTGCCCATTAAATATTTACTGACTATAAAGTTTCCATATGATTATTTGATATTATTATTATTCCCATTAGCCTTATATGTGGAATTGACGGAGTTAACTTATCGACGGGGTAGTGAGTAAGTACCGTCAGTATTATGTACAGTAATTTTTTTATAATGTTTACTCTAGCTAGGAAAGGGCTTGTCCTAGTACAAGGCTTGGCCCGCCTTACATGATTTACATGTGATATATGCTCAAAGTTACAAGTGAAAGTGAAAGTTAAATTTGATACAAGAAAGTGAAATGTGATATGTGATATGTGTTCAAGACCCAATATCTGTCATTTCTATATATGGATATAATACCTAAAACATATCTACCCAATATTATTTATTAATAATATTCATTCCTTCCACCTACAACATTTGGTGTGCAAAGTGCTAACCTTTGATATACAACTTTGATAACTTATTATTTATTCTTCTTATTTATTGTTATTTAATTCTTATTTATTCTTCATATTTATTGCTACCAATCAAGCCCTTATATTAATGATATATATTTAATTCACTGAATATTGTAATACTCATATCTTTAATTGTTAAATATTTTCATGTCAGGAATAGTTGCTATCTCCCAAGTCATTTCTTTCCTCGAACTTGGGACTTCAAGGACTCCAGTATAATTATTCTCTTTTGTAGAGTCATGTAAATTCGAGAAAGCTTCATGGGTACAATTTAGGGTATAGATAATTGTAAAAAACTTATGTTAATGTGTATGTGAATATTTTATTAAAATAACATATGAGAGAATACTGAGAATTTAATTAATGACCTAATAAAATATGAAATCATAAGTGAGGTAGTATATGTGAAAAATGGTAATTGTAGTAACTAATTAAATGTGAATAAGTAATGATAGTAAAAATATAAGACAAGCATAGAAATGTTATGCATATTACATTGAATTGAGGAGTTGAGATTATAAGGGTAGTGACATATTGTGAGTGTAATTTTTATGAAGGTTGTGTAATTTGACAAGTATGTTCTGAGAATTAGATTGAAAATACAAAGAAAAATCTGATAAAATTTCTGTAAGAATAATAATTGTTAAGTAGAATTTAAATATAAATAAATGATTTCAAGTATAAATAATTGAAATTGACATATTAATGGGTTCTACAGGTTTCTAGTGATTTTAGATTTACCCGTACCTATGACCGTCATGTTCCAAAAAATTGGGACGTGACAAAATGCAACAAAGATGAAGAAGAAAAGTTTTCATTTATACATGTCTGCTATTTTTCCATACAAATCAACCTACTTATAGGTTTACAAATGGTTTGACTAGGAAAATGAATAAACAAATCATATTGAGTAAACAACAAGCAAGCAAGTACAATTAATCCCTTAATTTATAGTCTTATTCCTTGCTTCCAAATCTGTACATCTCATGCTTAAAATAAAGGATTTTGAAGGATGAAACTATCATTATCTTCGTGAATAACAACCAATCCTTGCATGAATTAATCATTTTCATGCATAAAATAATAGCAAAAAAAAATATGATTTAATCATGGTTGGGATGAAATAACTTCAAATCAAAAGTGGAGGTTTTGTTGCACTTCTTGGTTGAGATGAACATATTGGTTCAATAATGTGAGCCCAAATTTGAATTCCCCTTTATTGGTGATGTTGGAGTTGATGTAGAATACAACACCTCATTCATTCTCATCCTTGAAGATAATTGTGCTTTGACAAAAGCCTTGTGATATGAAATAAATAAAATATACCTCTGAATTCTTAGTTTCTTCTTATTTATTTATTTTTTTTATGTGAACCAAGATATATCTAAGGCTAGAATTTGAATAAAGAGGGATAAGGTTAATGCTCTTTGAAATATATCATACTCTTCCTCTTGAAAGATATTTGACCTCAAACTGAACATTTCTCAAAGTACAAAAAAATTATGAGGAACCCAAGTAAACACAAGAAGATACTCCCAAGGAATTCCTAAGAAAACTTTGCCGCCGCCATGTAGAACAACCATATCTCCATAAAAGAATTATATATTCCGGCCATAACTCGAAAAGATTATAATTTTCCTTTTCTTCCTCCAATCCTTTTGCAAGACATCCTTTCTCTATAAGTATGCAAAAGAAGGATCCTTAGAACTCAAATAAAGAATTCATTTCCATGTTTTCAAGTGCAATGCTTCACAAGATAACCAATAAAACATTCCAAAAGCAAGATAAGAAGCATCATCATAAAGACATAAAGTCACTCGCATCAAAGCCATATATGCTACTAATCATCACCCCTGAAAACTTACATCTTAAAAGAAAAGAATCAAGAAATGGATCATATGTTGAAGCTAGTGACAAGCTTGTATTTAGACCCCAAGTCTCGGTTCCAAATTTGAAAAAAATTATTCTATCTTTGATGGTGCAACATGTTGGAGAGATTTCAATACAACTTACTTCCATAGGTATGCCTTCAATTTTGACAACATAAGAATTAGAGGGTTGTTCACATTCATTAAATTTCATCATTTGTTCATCACTTTCCATATTAGAATCATTATCATTCAACTTATAAGTTTTCACCTCTATTGGACAAGAATCATATTCTTGACTAGGAGCACAAATAATTTCAGCTTCTTTATCATTATAGCTCAATTTCAATATTAGTAACTAGGTCAAGAAAGGTTGAAGTGTATTGAGGGGTGATGTAATAACCCGAACAATTATAATAGGAAACCCAAATCGGGTAGGAATTTTTTTAATTCTCCAGAGAGCAATAACCGAAAATTAATCAATGACAATAGAAAATAGACATTAAAGTGAATTATAGAATTTAAATGAGAATTAAATAGAATAAAATGGGTAATATGAACATAATTGAAAATGCTAGAGTATTAAAATTATAGCAAAGTAAATTGAAAATACTTAAGAGTTAATTAATTAATTAATTACTAATTAATCAAGGATTAGCCTAAAAAGTCAACAAAAGTGGCTAATATATATATAATTTAAAACGATTTAAATATATTATTTTTCTTTATTCCATTTCCTTTATTTTTCTTTTTCTATAATTTTCATATTGGGCCATTTGTTATATATATAGATAAGTATGACAAAGGAAGCTATCATCTTCTTCTTTTCCTCCTTCATGGCCAAAAATTTCATGTCCTTCTCTATGGAAAATTTGTTCTTCTAGCTTCCTAAAATCTTTTGATTTTAGCATAAATCCTATCACAAATAATATTTTCCCAATCACCTAATTGAATTATTTGGGCTTAGATAGAGAATTGGAGCAATTTTTCTTCAAGGTAAATTTCTAAACAAGTTTCAAAAATCATTTTTGATGAGTTATGATTAAATGATAGGATGTTTTTTCTAGAGTAGAGGAATTGATTAGGAATTCTAAAATTTTTCATCTCAGAAATTTCCTGTGACTTGGCAGAAATTTTGGGCTCCATTTCCGTGCCCTTAGAAGTAGAATTTGAAAATATACAAAACATAGAAGTTGTATCTGTGTATGTGTAAAATATATTTTCTTCAGAATGTTTTGAATGAATCCTTTTGTATTGGGAGATATGAGTCTCCAAACATGACTAACTCGGATAGGGTTTCATTTCTGTGAAATTCCTGAGACTCGGCAGAAAGTTGGAGCTAAGTTTTGAGGCCCTTAATGTAGGAATTTGACAATATTCAAAACATGAAAATTGTAGATGTACATGTTAGAAATATTTTTCTTTTATAAGTTTTTATCAAATTCTCACTGTATTGTTAACTATGGACCCCTGAGATAGACTAGCTCAGGTTAGAGATTTTAGAAGTATAACCCTTCTGAAATTGGTAAATATGAGGACCTTAAGTTTCGAATCAGGGGAAAGTCAAAACATAAGAAATGTGTCATTATGTCTTAGATAAAATTCAATGAAAACAAAGTAGTCTTTGGACATGCACATAATGAGTTATAGGTGAAATATCAGGGTATGCTCGGTTAGAAATTTCAAGATTTCTGAATGTTATCTAGAATTTAGGTTTGTTTGTTGTATTATAATGTAATTAGGTTTCTAAATTGAGATTTATGTTTGTTATATTTGCACAAAGGAGAGATAAAGGAAAATACATGGAAGTAGAAGACCATCCTTTTAGTTTGTGCTAGGTAGTTGGACACATTAGATTTTTGGGGTGAGTAACATATATGTTTCTTTACTTGTCGCCTTTGTATATTATTTCCTTGAATCTTCCCTAAGAAATTATATTATTATTAAAGTTTCTTGATTATGTAGCCATTGTTAATTGAATCCTTGATATATATATATAAATTTATTGATTGATGTTCATTATTAGACAACATTTTTACTTACCCTATATATATATGGGACCATTGACAGTATTACTCTCCCGATGGGGTAGATGTTTGTTCATCGGGCATTATGCATAGTGTAATGTATTGGAGACCCTATCTAGGAGGGGATTAAGGTCCTAGATATATAGTCTGATCAACTGTATGACTATTGACATACTACTTAATTGTAGCCTTTGTCCTTTGTTCATTGGATTTTGCTAACTGTCATGGATATAGAACATTTGGTTCACAATCTTTTCTTACAAGTGACCAATGTTATTGATTATATAATTGTTCCTATTGAACTATATTGTACTTGAAACTTGATATTGAATTCCATTGGAAACCTTATTTCTTGGCATTGATATTACTATCTTGGAATATTATAATTTGTTATTGAATGACCTTTCTTGTGAGCACCTAGCCTCGCAAGTGAGAGAGTATATATGTTATTCACTGAGATTCGTCTCACCCCATTGTAGTTTATCCTTTTCAGGGTTTGATAGATAGCGACGATTCAATTTCCTCTCTCTTCCTTCAGGAGTGGAATTTTTCTTATCTATGTAATGACTTAGGCAAGTTATTTTCACAAAGCATTGTTCTTGCCATTTCAACTAAAGACATATTCTTCCTTTCAACAACACCATTTTGTTGAGGAGTCCTAGGAGTTGAAAAGTTATGAGATATATCATGCTTTTTAAAATAATTTTCAAAATCTGAATTTTCAAACTCTTTTCCATGATCACTCATAATACTAAAAACAACATATCCTTTTTGAGTTTGTAAAGTTTTTAAAAGAGGGATTAAAGCATGAAATACATCATGTTTATGAGCAAGAAAAAGCACCAAAGTGAATCTAGAATAGTCATCAACATAAACAAGATAATAATATTTTCCACCAAGGCTTGCGGTTCTAGTTGGACCAAAAAAATTAATATACAAAAGTTATAAAAGTCTAGAAGTTGAAACAATATTTTTTAGTTTAAAATAACTTCTAGAGTGTTTTCCTTTAGCACATGCATCACAAAAACTTTCCCTTTTGAAAATTAACTTTGGCAAACCTTTAACTAAGTCCTTTTTAGAAAGTTTTGAAATTACATCCATACTAGCATGTCCAAGTCTTCTATGCCATAAGGATATGTCCTCATTTTTAGATGTAAATAAATAAAGATTTACTTGAGATGCATTATTTAGGTCCACATAGTATACATTACCTTGGCGATAACCCATGAAAGCTATCTTATTTGTTTTGATGTCTACTACTTTACATGCAAGAGATTCAAAGATAACTTTATATTCTCTATCACATAATTGACTAATACTAAGAAGATTATGTTTCAAATTATCAACAAATAAAACTTTGGATAGAGATACATCACCATTACCAATAGAGTCGATACCAATGATTTTGCCTTTGGAGTTGTCACCAAAACTGACATTTCCACTTTTGAAGTTGAGTTCCGTGATTTTTATTTGTCTCCGGTCATGTGTCTTGAGCAGCCACTATCCATGATCCATTTGTCTTTCTTGATTACTTGCACCTACAACATAATGTATGATTTATCCTTTCTTTAGTAATAAATCCCTTTGGGTCCATACATGTTAGCATATTTTACAATCCTTACAGCCTTATCAATTTGGATTGATCTTTTTAGAATCCATACCTTCTTGATAGAGTAAGGTCTCCTATATTTAATAGGACATCTTTATGTAGTGTGGCCAAAATATTTACAATAAGTACACTTGACCATCCTTTTAGGATCTAACACTTTCTTTTCAAAGAAGGTATTTACCTTCTTGACTTTAAGATTAGTGTTGTATCATAATCTAGCCTTATCATAAAATGCTCTTTGTGAGTTAATAATATTTTTAAGAGTTTTGCTCCCAAGTGTGAACTTATTTAAAAGTTTATTAGAGTCTTTTAATTCTCTCTTGATTTTCTCATTCTCACTTAAGAGTTTTGAAAAATCATTTTGTAAATTGATGATTTGAGTTGAGAGTTCTCCTTCCTTCTTAATATCAACTTTATCATTAGTTTTTTCATCTTCAAGACTCAATTTACATAAGTTTTTCTTCAAAACTTTGTTTTCTTTAGAAATTAGCAAAACATTTTCCATAAGTTCATCAAAAGTAATTTTTAACTCATGAAAAGAAAAAGATTCAGGACTTACCTCAAGGAGTTCTTCTTCTTCGGTTGACTCTTCATCGCTTGATGTATTATTTCCACTCCAACCTGCATATGCTTTATTTTTCTTCTTGAATTTCATTGACCTCTTTTCCTTCTTTTTCTTGTTCTTAAGGTTTGGACAATTGGTTTTGATGTGCCCTGATTTTCTACATTCAAAGCAAATTATTTCTCCTTTGTTGTCTTATCCTTTCTTGATTCTTTCTTTGAAGCTTCTCCTTTTGAATATATTCTTATAAAGAAATTTTCCAAATTTTCTTGTTATCATTGCAATGTCTTCATCTTCTCCACTAGAAGTGTCTTCACTCTTCTCTAGTATTGATTTTAAGGAAATTCCTTTCTCTTTCTTTGTTGGCTTATCTTCTTCTTCTCTTGAGGCTTCTCTATTTTGAAGCTTTAATTCGAAGGTCATAAGATTGCCAACCAAGTCTTCAAGAGTCAAATTGATTCTTTAAGTGCATCTACCTTAGAATCGAACCTTACCGGTAGAGACCTTAAAAGCTTGGTAATTAATTCCTTTTGAGTGAAAACTTTATCTAGTCCCTTCAAGTCATTCAAAATAGTTGTAAATCTTTTGTACATTTCAACAATCTTCTCATCATTCTTCATTTTGAAATTTTTGAATTCAGTGAAAAGCATGTTAACTTTTGTATCCTTTACTTGATTAGTCCCTTTGTGAGTGACTTTAAGCACACTCCAAATTTCTCTTGTTGTTTCACAAGTTGATACTCTATTAAATTTCGTAGCATCAAGTGCACAAAATAATAGATCCATGACCTAGTCATTGTAAGTTATTTTTCTCTTGTCTTCACTTGTGTGTTTTCTGGACTCTTTGGAGTGACTGAATCATCTCTCATTGGGATGAAATGTCCATTTTCGATAGCTTTCCAAAGTTCATGTCCTTTGGATCGAATGTGGATTCTGATCCTCACCTTCCATAGATTGTAGCTTATTGCTCTGAACAAAGGTGGTCTGGTGTTGCATTGTCCTTCCTCAAATGTTGTGTTGGCTGCCATAGAAACAAGATAGTAAGCTCTAAAAATCATTTAATTTTATATAAACTAGAGCACGAGCTTTGATACCAATTGTGAATACTAATATGGCAATACTCCTAAAGGGGGTCAATAGGAGTTTTAAATTTTTTTGAAGAAAATACACAACTAAAAAACAATAGGTAAATTAATTTCAAATAACAAGTAAAAATAAGGAATAAAGGTTAAGAAAGCTCAACCAATTTATAATGGTTCGGAGCCAAGTTCCTTCTTCTACATCCATTTCTCTCAATATCAACCTGATATTGAGGTTCTACTAGAACCGGGTGCACCGCCCAAATCAATTACAATAGATTTTCAAGGATTTTACCCTATACATACTGAGTTACAACTCATATTTTTACGCTTAATAATAGAGATAGAGATTTTTAAGTATCTGTAAGCTTATACAAGGCTATTCAAATGATATACAATGAAGTATGAATAGCTAAAACTAGCAAAAGCTAGTAAGAACTCTAAGAATAAGAAATAAAGGTTAAAGAGTTCATAAAATATGAAAAACAGAGTATGAACTACAACAATTTGATTTCACTTAAAATATATGCTTCACTTTTTGTTTTAACTTCAAAACTTCATGTATTTATAGCTTTCAATGAATGGTGATTAAATGTAACCATTATGGTTACATATAATACAAGATTTGCCTCCAAATCTTTTTCCAATGGCTATATTTAAAACAGATCAGTTGTAATGTTAACAGGTAACTGCCGATTCACGGGTGTGACAAATACTCATGGTTGTGAAGATGAATCTTTATGGGCTTGAACCAAAATTCACGGCCTTGAAATTTACGCTTTATTGCCAAAAGTTATTCTAGCTTGTGCTAATTTCAAATTTTAAATCATCCTCAGGCGTGAACAATTATCACTAGCATGAGTAATTTTTCACGGGCTTGAAGAATCTTTATGTGTCTCTGAGCCAAATATATTCTTAAATCCATCACAGGCGTGATGACAAATAACAGTCATGAAACTCATTCACGACCTTGAAAAAATGTTCACGTGTTTAAGGATCCTTTCTGAGTAAATTTTGAATTTTGACTTATTTTTTTCACGGGTGTTAAATATATTCACGGGCGTGAATCCCTGTTTTCAAATAAACACTTAAAGCACAAGTTAAAGAATTATTTGTAACTTAAATATATTAATTAACACTTTATTTTGATTTAAATTATATCATCAAAGTCATTATAGAGACAACAAAAATCATTGTAGAAGATGATCGGAAAAATTTAAGATCCCCAAAGTTTGAAATTCTTATTCAAGTAAATACCTGTGGATTTCCGCTTCACTGGCTTCATCACATGGTCAAAGCTATTACCTCTTTCTCCGCTAAACCTCAAAAATACTATCTCTCCGCTATGCATACCCATCTGCTTAAAACAACTTTATTGCTCTTCAATATTGTTGTTGTTAACTCTTTATTTGATTGGTACTGTAAATATGGTGTTGTATTTTATACAGTCAAGTTATTCATTATAATTTTTCTGGACAAAAAAAAAAGTATATATTTGTATTATGTCAATTTATAATCCTCTTAATTTTTTTTGAATGATCCCCTAAATCCATAAAAAAAATTAATATTATAATACCCATTAATTAAATCTATCAACAAATATAAATGGGCAGCCTACTAATTAAAAATACTTAAATCTAAAAAAAAGTTCACTACCCAAACTTACAAATAGATATTAATGGGTAGCTTGCAACTATTGATAACTATGTGATCAATAAAATAAATAAATAAAACTCAATCGATCTATCCATCAATTACTTTTTTTTTCTTTGCTCTCAACTCATAATCCATCACTCCATTTTCTCTTTTAAAGTTTTTTTTTACTCATTTTATTTTTGTTTCTTTCTTTTTCAATTACAACTAGATTCTATGAACTTAATTTTTTGTTAAATTAACTCAAGTTCCTCTCTTACTTTAATTATTTTTAATTGGTAATAGATACACAATGATTTTATAAATTATTTAGATTTTCATTATTAAAAGTAAATTTCATGCATATTTTTTCCTATATAGTCTATCAGATTTTTTTTTTTTTTTGCAATTTTGATAATGATTTTTTTCTTGAATATTTACTAAAAGAGGACATAACATTGGATCAATAATTAAATTATTTGTTTTCTATTTATTATTATTTTTTTAAAATTCATATACTTATATTAAAATTGGATAAAAAATTAGATTATTTATTTATTTATACATCCTATCAATTTAATTTTTTAATATATTTTAATTTTTTACATTAAAAAGGTTTAATTACTCTGTTGTCCCTGTATTTTTTCAAATTATACTAAATCGTCCATGTGTTTCTAAAATTATACTAAAACGTCCATACATTTTGCTTCCATTAGATAATAAAGTCCTTCCATCCAATTTCTCCCCCTTTTTTTTGTTAGTCAACCCAAAAAATCAACTTTTAATTAAAATATTTAGGATTAATTACTTTGATATTTTTATATTTTTTTCAAATTATACTAAATTGTCCTTGTGTTTCTAAAATTATACTAAAATTTTTCTACATTTTGCTGTAACGAAAATTACATAAGGTTCAATTTCCCCTTCCGTCCAATTTGGTTCTGATTTATTGAGTTCTTTTTATCAAGGACAACAAGTGATTCTTCTTGCTAGAAAATAACTTACAGAGTTTAATGAAGAAAATACTTCTGGGATTTATAACATATATATGAAACTTTATTTGATGATTATATTCAAATTGGATAAATTCAAAACTGGTAAACTCAAGTCAAGAATTGAATGTGACTTGAAAATTCCTTTTAACAGTGCAGATGTGAAATTGGCTGGCGTTGAGATTACTAGATGTGATTTGGATTAGATGAAAAAATGCAGAGACGTTTTAGTGTAATTATAAAAATACAGGAATGATTTAGTATAATTTAGAAAAATATAGGTACGTTAGAGTATTAACTCTATTTAAGTTGACTTTTTGGGTTTTGACTAATGAAAAAAAGGAAAAAATTAGACAGAAGGACCTCATTGTCTAACAAAAATAAAATATAGAGACGTTTTAATATAATTTTAGAATATAGAAACGATTTAATATAATTTGAAAAAATATAGAGACGTGAGAGTAATTAACCTTATTAAAAAATACAATATAAATGGGTATTCCCTAATTCTGGAGTCCTGACTCCACCACTGAATTATAATTTCTTGGAATGTTATAATTTTTTATTACATTTATAAAATTTCTGGTTGCATTTTTTTTTTTTTTTGGTATTAAGTAATGATTTGTTTAAACCATAAACAAAATTCTTGATTGTAATAACCCGAACGATTATAGTGGAAAACCCAAATCGGGTAGGAATTTTTTTTTAAATTCTCCAGGGAGCAATAACCGAAAATTTATCAAGGACAATGGAAAATAGACGTTAGAGTGAATTATAGAATTTAAATGAGAATTAAATCGAATAGAATGGGCAATATGAACATAGTTGAAAATGCTAGAGTATTAAAAATTATAGCAAAATAAATTGAAAATACTTAAGAGTTAATTAATAGATTAATTAATA